>JAGFNQ010007887.1:0-46202 GCA_024364735.1 Boesenbergia rotunda
GGAAATTTTCAAAAATTGGAAAGTTTCCAAAAATGGAAAGTTTTCATAATTATCAATAAATTTCAGAAACAGGGATATTCATAAGTTTGTGAAATTTCATGAGGATTTCCAAACTTGAAATTCCTAAATCTAAAATTTACCATATATTGGAAAGTTTCCATAATTGAAAAAATTTTCCAAAATTGAGATCATGACAAAGTTTTTCGCAAACAATTATATGATTATGTCGGACACTAACCGACTCTGATACCACTGTTGGGATCGGTGCATGTTGACATGGATGCGGGTTCGTAATTTTAAAATTAATTACGTGCAGCGGAAGATTTAGGATAAATAATTTAAATTATTTAGTTGCATGCATATTGTGGTTAAATAATTTGAGAAATTATTTATGCTAAACCTTCCGCTGCACGTAATTAATTTTAAAATTACGAACCCGCATCCATGTCAACATGCACCCGTCCCAACAGTGGTATCAGAGCCGGTTAGTGTTCGACATAATCATATAATTGTTTTGCGGAAAACTTTGTCATGATCTCAATTTTGGAAAATTTTCAATTATGGAAACTTTCCAATTATGGTAAATTTTAGATTTAGGAATTTCAAAGTTTGGAATCCTCATGAAATTTCGCAAACTTTTGAAATATCCTGTTTCTGAAATTTTATGATAATTGTGAAAACTTTCTTTTTTGGAAACTTTCCAATTTTGGAAATTTCCTATTTTGGAAATTTTCCAATCTTGGAATACGTAAGTTTTCTTGTACGAGAACTTACAATTATTCTGAAATTTATTTTATTTTTGGAAACTTTTCATTTATGGAATGCTTGCAATTTTGGGCACTTTGTTTCAAGAAAGTCTAGACAAATTATGGGGGAATATTAATTGGCGTTTAAATTCATAATTGGAAATTAAATTATTTACAAAATTCTTTATTTTGGATTGAGCCTCGGGGAGCCGTCCAATTTAAAGTTAGTTGTTATAATTAAATTTCCTAAATTGAATTTAAATTGTCAAATGTTTAATTTGGATTGAGCCTCGGGGAGCCGTCCAAATTATATTATCAATAAATTCTTATTTTGGATTGAGCCTCGGGGAGCCGTCCAAATTAAGTTATTTATTGATATTAATTTTCCATAAATAAAATATGTGATCAAATCTTGGAAATTTTTGAGGTGATTCTCAAACGATAATTTCCTTATTTGATTTATGAGATGATGCTCTTACATATTATTGTCTCCAAAATTAATTAGGAAAATTATTTCTTATAGAGTATATTTCCTTAAATAAGATTTTCATGAAAATAATATGTGGTTGAATTAAGGGAATCTGTCTCTTAATTTAATAAGATTTGATTTAGAGAAATCAAAGTCTTAAACATATTATTTCCGAAATTGATTATGACAATTTAGGAAATTGTTTCCCAAAACAATTCCTTGAATAAAGTGTGAAATTAGAATTAGGAAATCCGGTTCCTAATTCAATTAATGAGACTTGATAAATTAAGTCACATACATACTTTATTAAGGAAATCGTTAGAACATGACATAATTATATGTCATGAATGTGCTTAAAAGAAAAGGATGAGACTCAAAACCCCTTACAAAATATTAAGGCCAACACCTTCCATTAATATGGTTAGAACCGGAGTTTTGTTTCTCGTTTGGGTTGATGGACACATCCATGCCCGGCTTGAACCTCGACATGTTCAAACCATGGAATTAGTTTATGATTAATATAGTTGGAGTCAGAGGTCAATCCTTAGTTTTGGTTGTTGGACACATCCAAGCCTGACTAAACGGTTGAATGAGCTCCAACCATATTAAACTATTTCTTGATTAATGGGTCAGCCTTAAGCTTGGAGCATCGATTTGTTGTGCCACAGCCAAGGTCGATGTAAAGAGAGGTGCAGTTGGGTGCTATGTATATTGTTGCATACTTGTTAATGAGTTAACAACCCAATGATTTATGCAAACATTCAATTAGTTGATAGCATAATGTGATAGTTACATATATGTAATATGTAATCGGTATAATTACCTACCTTCATAGCTAAGAATAACTTGATGGCCCCAGCCATGGTTGTTCTTATCTATGGATGGATATCAACCTATTTGGAGATGTTCCTACGATCTCCCGAATTGATAAAAAGGGTTATTCAATTCGAAAAATAAATAGGATTTAATGAATGTATATTGATGCATTCTTTATCATTCTCATCACATAACCTCAATTTGTATTTCTAGGATAATCACCTGATCATGTCTTCTCTGAATTTGCGTTCCATTTTGGACACCAATAAGTTAACTAAGGACAAAAGGATTGAAAAGGCACTTGCCATCATTGTGACAAGGAGGGCCACTGGCGAAGAAACTGCAAGGTTTATCTTGAGTCCTTGAAGAAGAAGGCATCCGATGCCCCATCCTCTTCAGGCATCTTCGTTATTGAATGTCACTCTATTTCCTCGTACACCTGGGTACTTGATACTGGGTGTAGCTCACATATATGTAATGACATACAGGGGCTAAGGAATAGAAGAAGACTCGTCAAGGGAGAAACGAATTTGAGAGTTGGAAATGGAGCAAAGATTGCTGTTTGCCATCGGAACATATTTGCTAAAGCTCCCTACTGGACTTGTCTTAGAATTGGATAATTGTTATTTTGTTCCTTCGTTAATAAAGAACATTGTATCTATTTCATGCTTGAATGAAAAGGGTTATCATTTAACTTTTAGTAACAATTGCTGTTACATAACTTTAAATGGTGTTCTTTATGGGACCGGAACTTTATGCAATGGTATCTACACGTTAGATTTATCGGTGACGTTTTCAATATCGAAGTTAGCAACAAATGTGCTCGAATAGATAATCAAATAGACTCCTATACGTGGCATTGTCGTCTTGGCCATGTAAGTAAGAAACCATGACCAAATTACACCGATGTGGAATTCTGGAATCATTTGAACCCGGTCATTTGATACATGCGAATCATGCTTAAAAGGCAAGATGACCAAATTACCCTTTTCCGGAAAAGGTAAACCAGTGGGAGAATTGCTTGGTCTAATACATACTGAGTATGTGGACCAATGTCAACTCTTGCACAAGGAGGCTATAGCTACTTCATTACCTTTATCGATGATCACTCACGATTCGGGTATGTGTTCTTAATGAAACACAAATCTGAAGCTTTGAGAAATTCAAAGAGTTCAGAAGTGAAGTAGAGAAACAACTTGGCAAAAGTATTAAGATACTTCGATCCGATCGGGGTGGTGAATACTTAAGTCAAGAGTTTCAAGATTATCATAGGGACAATGGGATATTGTCTCAATGGACTCCGCCATATACACCACAGCATAATGGTGTATCTGAGAGGTGTAACCGAACCTTGATGGACATGGTTAGATCTATGATGAATCATGCAACTCTTCCAAAATCCTTTTGGGGCTATGCGCTTAAGACAACTATTTACTTGCTAAACAGAGTCCCGACCAAGGTAGTCTCTACTACTCCATATGAGACGTGGAATAGTAAGAAACCTCATTTATCTCACCTAAAGATATGGGGTTGTCCTGCGTATGTAAAGCGGACTATATCAGACAAATTGGATGCTAAGTCTGATAAATGTCTATTTATTGGATACCCTAAGGAAACGAAGGGTTACCAATTCTATCATCCCTTGGAACAAAAGGTGTTTGTTTCAAGGCATTTCTTTTTACAAGAAAACAGTGGGAGTAGCATTGAACTTGAAGAAGTTCAAGAACTCCAATAGACATTACAGAGACACCTAGTCTAGACCCACAACCGATAACTCATAATAATGAGCTATCAGTTGAACCTAAACAAAACCACTTCTTCGTAGGTCTGATAGGACACGCAATATTCCAGAGAGATACGGATTTCTCATAAGTGAATCGAACGACGTGTTACTCATTAACAATGACGAACCTATCAATTATGAAGATGTTCTGAATAATTCAGAAAGGGATAAATGGCTTGAAGCCAAAAGTCGGAAATGGATTCCATGTACAAAAATCAAGTATGGGACTTGGTTAACCCACCTGAAGGGATTAAGCCCATAGGGTGCAAGTGAGTTTTCAAGAAGAAAACTGACATGGAAGGTAATGTTGTTATCTTTAAGGCTAGATTAGTGGCAAAAGATATCGTCAGAAACAAGGAATTGATTATGACGAAACCTATTCGCCAGTAGCTATGCTTAAATCCATTCGGATGCTCCTGGCCATAGCAGCTCATTATGATTATGAGATATGGCAAATGGAAGTGAAACACTTTCCTTAATGTAAACCTGCTTGAGGATGTATACATGATACAACCTGAAGGTTTCACAACGGTTGATAAAACCAAAGTATGCAAGCTTCAACGATCCATATATGGACTAAAGCAAGCATCCAGGAGCTGGAACATCCGTTTTGATGAGACAATTAAAGAGTTTGATTTCTCACAAAATCCTGACGAACCTTGTGTGTACAAGAAGGTTAGTGGGAGTGCAGTCGTATTCCTAATGTTATATGTCGATGACATATTACTTATAGGAAATGATATATCAGTCTTATAGTCAGTTAAAATTTGGTTGTCCAAAACTTTCTCCAAGAAAGACCTGGGAGAAGCAACCTATATCATTGGGATTAGAATCTATAGAGATATATCAAAACGATTGTTTGGTCTTTTACAGTCTACATATATAGACCGAGTGCTAAAAGGGTTTAGCATGTCGGAATCCAAGAAAGGTTACCTTCCCATCAGGCATGGGATCAACCTTTCGAAGTCTATGTGTCCGCGCACAGAAGACGAGAGGATTTGCATGAATAAGATTCCTTATGCATCCGCGATAGGATCTATCATGTATGCTATGTAATGTACTAAGCCCGATGTATCGTATGCTCTGAGCGTCACAAGCAGATACCAGTCTGATCCAGGAATGGATCATTGGGCGGCTGTCAAGACAATCCTCAAGTACTCAAGAAGAACTAAGGATATGTTCCTAATATATGGAGAAGGTGATATGGTAATACGTGGGTATACAGATGCCAGTTTCCAGACAGATAAGGATGACTCCAAATCTCAGTCTGGATACGTATTTATTTTGAATGGAGGCGCAATAAGTTGGAAGAGTTCCAAGCAAGACACCGTAGCGGATTCTACCACGGAAGGGGAATATATTGCAGCTTCGGAAGCAGCAAAGGAAGCAGTCTGGATCAAGAAGTTCGTCTCAGAACTTGGTGTGGTTCCAACCATTGATGAAGCAATACCGATTTATTGTGACAACAATGGAGCTATTGCACAAGCAAAGGAACCAAGGTCTCATCAGCGATCCAAACATGTGCTTCGCCGCTATCATCTGATCAGAGAGATAAGTAGGAATGATATACAAATTGAGAAAATTTCCACTGAAAGGAATTTAGTGGATCCTTTAACTAAGGCCTTGCCTCAAAGCAAGTTTGAGGGTCATGTTAGAGCCTGTGGTATTGGATACCGTAGCGATTGGCATTAGGCCAAGTGGGAGTTTGTTAGTATTGTGAGAGAAGTGTCCTTAGGCAATCGCCTTATGATTGTAATCATTTATTTTAATAAATACATATTCACTATTTGAGTATACATGCTTGTGTATTTGATTGAGATCTTGAACTCATTTACTGAATGTCTGCAATACAATTCACAACATGAGAGAATTTGTGATGAATTCACAACTAGTGATTATCTCTACATGTGTAATTGTGAAGTATTGAAATTGTCCCTAGTCGATGAATTGATAAATACGGACACTATCAATTCTGTTGAGACTAGCATGGGTTATTCTCTAATCAGCTGATTCTCACTGGCTGGAGACATTGGGATGTCAGGAGATAAACATGAATGCTAGTTAAGGGAACTAGTTCATTGGAGTGACTGGTTGTAAAACTTCATATGGTAATCTACATATAGATATGTCAATGAAGTTCATACTGCAGCATAAGTGCGATGTTCCTTTGACTTGCGGTGTTCAAGTCATCTTGGTCATGGAGACTTATACTTTGACATCTTAAGCAAGCATCTCTAAGGAGGTGTGGACCCAGGATGGTTGGGTATAAGCCGAAGTGCCTGAAGATGTTTGAATAGCCTACAAAGGATTCACCACTCCTTGCGAGGAGATGTATACCCAAGGCCTATCGTCGGATTGTTACTCGAAGCCTCTGGCCAGAGCATCACATGTTCAGAGTATGAATCTCTCAGAAACATGAGAGTAACTAGAATCCGTAGGACGAGAAAAACATTGCTTGGGCTAGGTGTGACGTAGTCAGCCTAGTGGGGACTGACACACATAGACCGTGTCCTGAACCAAGTGGGTATAAGATGGTGAAGGGAATGGGGCACGATTCATTATAGCTGCTGAAAGGTTTCAGAATAATTTCTGAGGTCAACCGTTGATCTTTCGATTAATTGGGGATCATGATGTACTACTAGGTGCCACTCATGATCGTTCTATAATTGGTTAATTGTAGACAGCCAACATAAATCGAAAGTCTATTTAGTCACACGCACTACGAGTAATCCAAGGGATTTAAAACGAGTTGAAAATTGGATTTTCTGATCAAGAGAGATAAATCGAATCTGAATTTTTCAGAGACGCATCGGAAGCGTAAAATGACTAAGTCTTTTAAAGACTTATTGGACGAATTAAATGAGTTTAATTCATAAGGTCTTGGCTTGGGTTTGGCCGGCCAAAGAGGGTCCCCACCCTCTTTGCTTGGCCGGCCACAACAAAAGGGAAAACCAAATTGTTTGGTTCAAGTTATAAAATAAACCAAGTGTGGTTTATTTTATAAAATTATGGATAATATAAATTTTATAAACCGAGGTTTGGTTTATTATTTTCATGGAAATTAAAATAAACTTTGAATAGTTTATTTTATTTTATAAAATCAATTATGAATTGATTTTTCATGATAAGAAAAATTTATATGATAAATTTCTTATGAAAATTTATTCCATAAGAAAAGGGAGACATGGTTATTTTTATCATAAATTAAATTATGATAAAAACTTGGCATGATGGAATAAATCATAGAAAAATTTATATGATAAATTTCTTATGAAAATTTATTCCATAAAAAGGAGACTTGGCAGTTGAGAGGCCACTATATAAAGGAACCAAGGCAAGGCTTGGAAATTAATCTAAGAGATCAAGGAATAAGCCCTCTCTCTCTCCCTCTCTCTCTCTCCCTCCTCTAGTGCCGCCGGCCCTAGAGGCTCTCCCTTTGTTGCCGTGAGCTTCATCCTCCAAGCAGCTACCGTGAGAAGAAGAAGAAGCGGGCGCGACTCCTTCCTCCCCGGAATCTTGATTCCATTCTTCGTTTGGTGGTTAGTCTTCCCATCTCTCTCTTGGTATTATTGTCGTCCCTTTGGAGAATCTAGTAGTTCTTGTCGGCAAGAAACTCGTGGCTTTGCGAAGTCATCCCGAAGAAAACTCGGCGTGGACGCGAATAGAGGCGGAGCTTCTAAGGGACGCTTACGGTTGGATCTCATCCCTTCCTTTGAGTTACGCGAGGTAATAAGTAAATTAGTTTACTTTCTACAAATTTTTAAATGTATGATGATGTCTACACAATATAAGGTTGCATGCTTAGATGTGTGGTTAAATAATTTAGAAAATTATTTATGCTAAATCTTCCGCTGCACGTAATTAATTTTAAAATTACGAACCCGCATCCATGTCAACATGCACCCGGTCCCAACTGTAACGCCCGCCCTTATATCTACTCTCGGGGCGGGGTTACGTAACAATCAATCATATAATTTTAACATAAAATAAAACACAAGTGCAAGGACTAAGTGCTGAGCATGCTTGTTTAAAACTATCAAGTGATATTTACAAGTGCTAAGCATACTTGCCAGTACATGTCAATCAAATATCATGCTTGAATCATTAGAACATCATTTGAAATATTTTAATCAAGAGTTATTCCATAACATGATAGGTTCACATATTATTTCAAACCATAATATAATCAAACAAAATCAAGTATATGAAAATTCCAAGTGTAATCACCATCATGCAATATCAATCCTAATCACTAACATTCGGTCAAGGAGTATAACATAAGCATAATAAAGTAGATACAAGAATCTTTCTTTCCCGAGCCACCACCCCACACATCTTCAGCCTCCTGCCTCTTCCTTTAGTTTAAGTGTTCCTTACCCTTATCTACAGCATAAGACAACACATAAACTAGTAAGCACAAATGCTTAGTAAGGATCCTGTCCTACTCGCAAAATCCATACGAAAGAATACAACATGTACACATAACAAATCATAAGCATGAGTTCATCAAAGCATACTAAACAACCAAGTTTCTAAGCATGCAGTATAAAGTACCTTAAGCATACCCTTCACATATAATAAATGTTTTCAATGAATGTTTTCAAAACAATTCCATAAAGGTATTACTTAAAAATACATCCATATCATATAGGGCCCAGTTGTGTACCACATATCACGCGTTACCTATTGCGCGTTCCCTAATGAATTGGGGTAGTGAGCCACCAATCAATTAGAGCAGGACCCTTCCGTCCTACCGGAGCCATGACCTTACGTTAACATGCACCCCGGATTTGTTTAACGACCCCCTTCCGTGTCGGGTACACAACTTCTAAAGTAAAATACTTATCATGCTTTTACATATATGCTAAGGAGTACTCCAATCCACTCTTAAGGGACACACCACTCTTCAAGGGTGCTCATGATCCCGTAGGGACACACCACACAACATAAGGGGTGCTCTTGATCCCATACTTAGTGGAGTATCCTTTCAAGCATTTTATCATACACGTCACATGCAATTCATAAAGGGTGCCCCATGGGCTATATTAACATGCTCATACATACATCATATTTCAACCACTTACACATACTTATATATGACAAGATTGGTCACATAAATCATATTCATGTCATAGGAAGTGGTAGCATGCTTCATGAGTTAATTGAGTTCTTCTTAACCCTAAACCTAAGGTTTTGGCCGAAAGTCAAGGGTAGAGGTAGCTTAGGTTTTTGACATCAAACATCCCATACAAACATCATATATATATACATCATGTATCATACTAAGCATAGCATACATCATGGGGTAATCAACTTTCACAAACCTAATATATCATGCCTTCGCCGAAAATCATGCTAGGGAAAAACTTAGTTTTCAAATCAAACCTTCTATTTAAACATCACATGCATATACGTATCATTATCCCCAAACATAAGCATATCTTATAGGTATTTTAACCTTCGCAAACCCTAACTCTAGGGTGTTGGCCGAATGTGTAGGGTAGGGGAAATTAGGGTTTTTGAATCAACCTTCATACAAGCATTTACACAAACATCTCACATACATATCATGCCACTTATTAAACATAGATTACATCATAGGATAATTATGCAACCCTAAACCCTAATCCCTCTAGGTTGGCCGAAACTTGTAGGGTAGGGAAAAAGTTGGGTTTTTGTAATCAAATATTTATACAAACACCTTGTCTACACTATCATATAATACACTAAACATAAAATACATCCTAGAGAAATTCAACTCTTAAACCCCTAAATTCCTTGCCTTGGCCGAAACTTACACAAGGGTAAAACCCTAGTTTTTGTTCATAACATCATGAAGAAAATCCACATACGTATATACCCTAAGTCTCAAGGGGTCTTCTCTTGTATCAAGGAGTAACCAAGGCTTTCCCTTAAGGGGTTGGCCGAAAGTCACACAAGGGGAGAAACCCCTAATTTCGAAAACAACAAGAAGAAGAATCATACAACAACTATTACACTGCAGGCGAGGGGATACTTACATCCTTTCGCTTGACTTTCACTTTCTCTAAACCTTTAGAGTACCCTTGGTTGAAGGAGGGTGAGTGTTCTCCTTATTAGCACTTCCCTAGAACCTTTGGCCCTAGTAGAGGGCAAGATCTTTGGATGGTCTTCTTCCTTCCAATTCCCTAGGGTTAGAACCCTAGGGTGTATTTTTTTCGAAAATTGAAAGGGAGAAGAAGATGAGTTTCGGTGGGGAGAGTGAGGAAGAAGAAGAGAAGAAGTTATTCCAACCTCTCCCTCTCTTATTTATACTTTTCTCATGAAGAGACATGTCTCTTCACTTCCCTAGCTTTAACAAGCATGTTTCTCTACATGAAACATGGCTTGGTGCGTTGGTTATGACATGATTAGTGCAACTAGGAGGTTCAAGGTTCAATCCTTGCTTCCTCCCTTCTACATTTCCTTTTTATCACATTTTGCACTAATCCACATCCAAGCCCATTAAGCCAAGCCCATCATGAAATTTCATAATAATAATAATGTTTCATGAATTCATAATATTTCATATGGGGAAATTTTGGGGTGTTACACCAACATGCTTTACCTCAGTCGACTTATCAAGCATCAGTCGACTGCCACCTAAGGTTTCCCTTCGCGACTACAATTCTCTCAGCACTCGAACCCTAGGATTTTCCTTCCCGAGTACAGTTCTCTCATCACTCGAATCCTCACGACTCAGTTGACTCTTCCTTCAGCAGCCTCGACCTGTTATCTTCAAGTCCTCTTCGACTTTGGCTCTCGTCCCTCGGATGCATGCAAGCTCGCGTCTTGTCTCCCATGCCACCCTTCGCGTATGCCTCGAAGTCCGCTTCCCTCAGCTCATCATCCCTGCTCCAGCAGCCTCGACCTGTTGCCTTAAAGTCTTCTTCGTCTTTGGCTCTCGTCCCTCGAATGCATACAAGCCCACGACCTGTCTCCTATGCCATCCTTCACATATGGCTCGAAGTCCGCTTCTCTTGGCTCATCATCCCTGCTTTGTCCATGGTCCCTTGGATGCATGCAAGTCCACGACTTGTCTCTCATGCCATCCTTCACCGGACCCGAAGACGTCCAACTAAGTCTATGTATATCCTGCAAACCTGCACACTCACATACACATATCAGATCAACATGAAACCCTAACTTAATCATATTGACACACACATCAAAATCCATGATCTACCTAATCAAACATGGGCCGATTGCAGCAACACTTGAATCACCGAAAAGAGGAGGGATCCCTACCTCTTACCACGCTTTGATATCCACTGACCCATGGATGGCTGAGCGGAGCATAATAAGACAAAAACTACACACATCGGTAAATACTAACCTATGAGTGATTGAGTGTGCAGATCCAATATGACTGACGACTTGTCTCGTCCACAAGAGAGCCAAGGGTCGATAACTATGCAACAATGCAAGGATGATACATGATACTTGTTTGGAACGGAGGTATGGCTTGGTGGTTTCCAAGACAACCACGGGATCGTACCTGAGAGACCTCTCTATGTCTACGGATTAAAAATTTAATCCAAATAGAGACCCGTCCCTCTAACGACCATCTCGTCGTCGTGTTAATTAATCCAAGTCACAACTTAGCCAAAACTAAGGTTAAGGCCTTGTAACTTTCCGGATTAATTAACCCCGAAAAAGACGGCGAATGGATCGCCAATTTTTGTGTTTGTATTCGGGGTTCATGACACATAATTAATTATCAAATTAATTAACAAATAATTAATCTACGATAACTAATTATTTACATGCAATGACAACAAATATCAAAGCAATTAACATGACAAAAGTAAAACGGAGCTCGGGAGAGTTATACCTCGCCGTTTACCTCGCAGTCTTCTACCTTATCACCCTCCCTTCCTAGACGTCGTGTGGGTGACAATCTACCAAGACGCGGGATCACCAAGGCTCTAAATTAACCACCTTTCTTCAAGCTACTTCCAATCACCAACACAAAACCCTAGAAGCCTAGGGTTGCTTGCGCTGGCCACCTATCCTCCTCTCCTCCTCACGCCGCCGACCACCTCAAGCTCCAAGCTCCGGCCGGCCGCAAGGAAACACTGAGAGGAAGGCTAGCAAGATGAAGAATATGGAAGAAGAAACTGAGATGAACTCTTTTTCCTCCACAAAACCCTCAACTGACCTCTCCTCCATCTTCTTCATCGCCGGCGCCGCAAAGGAGGATTCCCTGCCGCCGACTGTTCTCCTGCTTCCCTCCGGTTGATCCCGCACAAGAGAAGAGGAAGAGGAGAAGAGAACTAGAAGAAGATGATACTTCTCCAATCCCTACCGATAGCCACTTCCTCTCCTTCACCGGCGCGACCACCCAAGCCAAAAAGCTTTGCTTTCTCCCCACACCGCCGATCTCTTCCCTTCCTTGTGCTGCCGCGTGCCACAAGAAGATGTTGAGTCTTCCTGGTCTATCGCCGACCACCACAAGGAGAGGAGGAGAAGACCTAAGTAGGAAGAAGAGAGAGTTTCTTCTCCTACTTGTTATGCGTGACCTAGGAGAGAGAGAAGAGGGAGGGAGAGGGATTAGGGTTTTTCTTTTGTGATTAATTGAATTAATTGTCAATTAATTCATTAAGCCTTTTATCATGACTCCTATGGGGTATTTTAGGGCTAAGGTAGGGACCATGAGAAGGAGTTGGTTCTTGGCCCGCTAATGGATCCAAACCCGATTCATTAATGGTGATCCATTCCACTAAAGGATCTCATTGTACTTCCTCACCAACCCCATATTTTCATATGGGCTCCACCTATTATGAGTTATCCATCTCCCCGTGTTTAAGATATCGAATATCCAATAATTAATTTAATTTACTGATAATTAAATTAATTATTCTCTTTATCCTTGATTAGTACCACTCAACTTTTTATCATGTCGGACCATAGTCCACTTGCAAGATTTGACATGACGATCCTTTTGAGCTCACCAAGGGGGCATCATCATCTTGACTCACTAGGACACAGATTTCATCAATAATCAATAGCACACCATGCAGATAAAATTATTACTCAACTTACCGGGCCCATCAATCTAACAGAATAGATCTCGCCCATTGGTATATCAAAGTAATAATTAATTAACTACATGTGCCCGTTATTATTTTGGGATTCAGAGATCGTACACCATAATATAATCCGAGGTCTAATCTAATTTACGAAGTCAGTACAAAATTGGATGACCTCTCTTTTGTTCCTACTCAATGTACACAAAGTACACTAGTGTAATTCTTGTTGGACCTTGGATGGCTAGAGAGTGGGGGGGTTTAAATAGCCAGACACTAAAAACCTTGTCCCCTAAACTTTCTTTCTGCACTTAAGTTAGCAGCGGAAGAAAAATAGACAGAAAGAAAGAAAACAGAAATACAGGACAAACGCTAACTTAGAGATATACAAGGTTCGGGGATAACTTGCCCCTACTCCTTGGCGTGCCCGTGAGATGGGCGATCCCTTGATCGTCGGCAAATCAAGCCTCGGAAATCCGGATAATCGAAACCTCATTTTCGGTGGAGTAACCTCTTCACAAACAGTCTCAAGATGATATGAGAATAAGCACAGAGACTCGAGAAAGCTTACAGAGCCCGAGCATAGAAAGCACCACGACAAGGCACAACTCAGAGCACAACACAGAACAACCCTAACGCGAGAACCTTCACTCAGCTCTCCGTTCTCTTGTGTCTGTTTGATTTCTGATCTGTTGCTCTCTTCCGTCTCTGCTTCGCCAGCCTCCACTTAAGCATCCCTTCTGATCATCGCCAGGCTCCATCAGCACCCATTGAACCACAGCCTGACCCACTGACCTTCACAGAGCGCTCTGTCCACTGAAGACCTCTTCAGCTGAGCCTCGGTCAGTCGCCAGCCGCGCCAGGAGCCATTGAAACCTGTGAGCAGAAAACAGACAAACCTGCCGAAGCGAAAGTCACCGATTGACCCTCCTTCTTGGTTTGTATCATCTCTGTATCCCTGCATACTCATTAGAAGGATTAGCACAGCAAATCAAAGCGTATCAGCAGGTATCAGTATGAAATCAGAAGTGATCAACTTCCTAACAATGATTTAAATTAAAGTTATCAGACACTGATCGGTCACCCTGACCAACCAGTTACCCTTCTTACCGATCAGACTCACCTCTGATCGATCCAGTCAGGATCTAATCGGTCACATTGACCGATCAGAGATCGGGGATCGGTCATCAGACCGATCCACTATCTCACTGGGATTTCCGCCAGCTCCCACCAGCTCCCTAACCTGATCGGTCACTTGACCGATCAGGTTATGCCCTGATCGGTCAAAGTGATCGATCAGTTCATCTCTGGACCGATCAGGAGCCATCCTGATCGGTCCAGGAGGACCCTGATCGGTCGCTTTGACCGATCAGGGTTTTCTCCAACCCTTTCTGATCTCTCTCTGATCGTTCACCAGAACGATCAGAAACCACACAGAATGTTTCTGTTTTTTTCTGATCGTTCACCAGAACGATCAGACACCCTGGATCGGTCACCAGACCGGTCTATTATCAAGGGAGTTCGTGCCAACTCCCTGATCGGACTCCAGACCGATCCAGCCACTCTCCGACTTATGCTCAGTCCCCTGGACCAAGACTTCGTGCCCAACTTCACTCACCGGGACTTTGTTCAACCTAGCTTCACTCACCGGGATTTCCATCACCTAGCTTCACTCACTAGGACCCGGCTTCACTCACCGGGATTTCCTTCACCTAGCTTCACTCGCTAGGACCCGACTTCACTCACCGAGATTTCCGTCACCCGACTTTACACACCGGGACCCGGCTTCACTCACCGGGGTTTCCTTCCACCTGGCTTCACTCACTAGGACCCGGCTTCACTCACCGGTATTTCCTTCACCCGTCTTCACTCACCGGAATTCATGCCCAGTCCTCGACCAGGACTTAAGCCGAACTTATCTTACTCACCTAAACTCAAATCGGTGTCAACACCTAAACAACAATTAGGTCAGACTGTATCAACAATCTCCCCCTTTTTGTTGTTTGACAACCCGATTTTAAGTTTAGGTATTAGAGTTCAAATGAAGTCAACATTCATTATCGCAAGGGAATCAGAATCCTCCCCCTACAATAATTAAGTTCATAACAAGACCTAAACATAACTAACCATCCTCTCCCCCTTTGTCAAACACCAAAAAGGGTGTAGACTGGTTATTAAGTTTAAACCAACTCCCCCATAAACAAAGGTCTCTCCCCAAAACCAAAATACCGAAAGGTAAGTGTTGAATTGCATATGAAAGGCATATACAGAATTATATCATGGTGAAACACGTATATGCTTCATATGACAAGTAAGGAATCAAAAGACAATGCCAATGAATAGTCATAAGTCAGAGCTTATCAGTCTGTGAACTGATCAGAGAGAGCCCTGATCGGTCACCTTGACCGTTCAGGATGAGGCCTGATCGGTCTATGGACCAATCAGATTTTAGATGAGTTCTGAAACTCTGATATCAGACTGCATTAACAATTGACATTTCAGGAAATCCCTTAACCAACATAAACAACATAAACAAGCACGACATATCAGGAAAACTTAAGTGTGATGACCTAGAAGTTGAGGATATGTATATGTTAAGTCCTAGAATTTTGGTACTGAACCATTGATTCAGTTCGATAGAAAGAAAGCACTAAGCCATAGACCATAAGCTCATGTTCTTTGTCTATTGATACCTTGTGAGATTTTTATAGTGATTTTTGGATCAGTACAAATTATGTGTCCATACTGTTCTTTAGCATGCATTAATGTTGTATAACACATACAGGAAGATCTTGGCTTGCTCGACTATGTTCACCTCAAAAAGTTTTTTTTCCTTTTATTTTAACAAAACACCTTAAGCCTGAGATATATAATAAGGTATTTCAAAAATAAGCTGTTATTTTGATATTGTGGCTAACTTTTAGATTTACAGTAAACCATAAATTACAACAATAAAACTAATCATTCCAAGCAATCCATAGTTCTAATTCAAATTTGTATCAACAACTCAAAGCAAGTTTGTATATTAAGTTTGTATCAAAAAATAATGCTCCTCGATCATTTGTTTGGAGCACCCACTACCAACAAACTATGTTGATAGATGCTCCCCCTCAACCAATGCTATACAATTCGAAATATAGATGTTTTAGGTACCCAAACTTTGGGACCTAATGCACCTTCAATGCATGATTTTGGCACCCATGCCTTGGTCATTTTCTTTCTAACTTTTTGAACCCTAGGAGTGTTCGGTGATCTAACTTGGGTTCTAGACATTAATGACGCACAACTTGGTTCCTTAGGTCGGTAACCTAAACCAACCTTGTTGTAAACTGCTCTTTGAGAATTGAGGATCATATCTAAAGTCTTAGAGCTAGTTGAAAACTTCCCAAGAAGATTCTTAAGATTTTCAATTTCACTCTTCAAGGTCTTGTTTTCATCCTCAAGGGCCTCATTATGCAAATCATCAATTACCTCATCCTTAGAGGTTTTCAATTGTTCTACTTCTAATCTTAATGATTTTACCATGTTCTTAGATTTTTTAAGTAAGTTTGTCAAGCAAGCTATTATTCTATAGCATTTATCTAACTCGGGAGAGATTACCTCTTCATCATCCGAAGATGATGAAGCCGTGGTTGAGGAGTCACTTGATTCATCATCCCTTTCTTCGTTTGAATCTTTTAGTGCCATGAGAGCCATGTGACAGATGCTCTTCTCCTCCTTTCCTCCTTCTTCTCCTTCTTCTTTCTTCTGTCCCCTGCTACAAAAGCAATACCCTTCTCCTTCGGGCTTTTGTTAGCGATCTCATGAAGTTCCATCTAACAGAAGAAGTCATCTAACTTAACAATTGACAAATCCTTAGATACCTTGTAGGCATCCACCATGGATGACCACAAGGCATTCCTAGGAAAGGATTTAAGCACATACCTTACGAGGTCACGATTCTCGACCTTCTCATTGATGGAATGCAAGCTATTGAAGATCTCCTTGAACCAACCATGAAGCATACTTACAGTTTAATTTTCTTTCATTGAAAAGTTCTAGAGTTGATTGAGGAGGAGGTCTCTCTTTGCTACTCGGGAATCACGGGTGCCTTCATGGAGCTCAATGAGCATGTTCCATAGGTCCTTGGCACTGGTGAAAGGACCAACTTTGATCAGTTGCTCCTTGGTCATCCAACACTGCAGGGTGACCACAGCCTTTGCATCAGCCTCTCCCTTCCTCTCCCTTGGAGGAGTGAAGCCTTCTTTGACTGAGAACCACAAACCAATATTAGTTTTGAGGTAATACTCCATTCTTGATCTCCAATATTGGAAGTCAGCTCCATCAAAGAAAGGGGGTATGTTGGTGCTGAATCCTTCTCTCAAGGCCATCCTTGTATGCGCTTCGGGTGTTAGACCGTTGGAAAGAGCCCTAGGCTCTGATACCACATGTTGGACCTTGGATGGCTAGAGAGGGGGGGTGTGAATAGCCAGACACTAAAAACCTTGGCCTCTAAACTTCTTTCTGCACTTAAGTTAGCAGCGGAAGAAAAATAGACAGAAAGAAAGAAAACAGAAATATAAAACAAACGCTAACTCAGAGATGTACAAGGTTCGGGGATAACTTGCCCCTACTCCTTGGCATGCCCGTGAGGTGGGTGATCCCTTGATCGTCGGCAGATCAAGCCTCGGAAATTCGGATAATCGAAACCTCCTTCTCGGTGGAGTAACCTCTCCACAAATAGTCTCAAGATGATATGAAAATAAGCACAGAGACTCGAGAAAGCTTACAGAGCGCGAGCACAGAAAGCACCACGACGAGGCACAACTCAGAGCACAACACAGAACAACCCTAACGCGAGAACCTTCACTCAGCTCTCCGTTCTCTTGTGTCTGTTTGATTTTCGATCTGTTGCTCTCTTCCGTCTCTGCTTCGCCAGCCTCCAGTTAAGCATCCCTTCTGATCATCGCCAGGCTCCGTCAGCACCCATTGAACCACAGCCTGACCCACTGACCTTCACAGAGTGCTTAGTCCACTGAAGACCTCTTTAGCTGAGCCATGGTCAGTCGCCAGCCGCGCCAGGAGCTGTTGAAACCTGCGAGCAGAAAATAGACAAACCTGCCGAAGTGAAAGTCGCCAATTGACCCTCCTTCTTGGTTTGTGTCATCTCTGTATCCCTGCATACTCATCAGAAGGATTAGCATAGCAAATCAAAGCATATCAGCAGGTATCAGTAAGAAATCAGAAGTGATCAGACATCCTAACAACGATTCAAATTAAAGTTATCAGACACTGATCGGTCACCCTGACCGATCAGTTACCCTTCTGACCGATCAGACTCACCTCTGATCGATCCAGTCAAGAACTGATCAGTCACACTGAGCGATCAGAGATAGGGGATCGGCCACCAGACCGATCCACTAGCTCACTGGGATTTCCGCCAGCTCCCACCAGCTCCCTAACCTGATCGGTCACTTGACCGATCAGGTTCTGCACTGATCGGTCAAAGTGACCGATCAGGAGCCATCCTGATCGGTCCAGGAGTACCCTGATCGGTCGCTTTGACCGATCAGGGTTTTCTCCAACCCTTTCTGATCTCTCTCTGATCGTTCTCCAGAACGATCATAAATCACACAGAATATTTCTGTTCTCTTTCTGATCGTTCACCAGAATGATCAGACACCTTGGATCGGTCACCAGCCCGGTCTATTATCAAGGGAGTTCGTGCCAACTCCCTGATCGGACTCCAGACCGATCCAGCCACTCTCTGACTTATGCTCAGTCCCCCAGACCAAGACTTCGTGCCCAGCTTCACTCACCAGGACTTTGTTCAACCTAGCTTCACTCACTAGGACTCGGCTTCACTCACCAGGATTTTCGTCACCTAGCTTCACTCACTAGGACCCGGCTTCACTCACCGGGATTTTTGACACCTGGCTTCACTCACTAGGACCCGACTTCACTCACCGGGATTTTCGTCACCGGCTTCACTCACTAGGACCCGGCTTCACTCACCGGGATTTCTTTCACCTAGCTTCACTCGCTAGGACCCGGCTTCACTCACCGGGATTTCCATCACCCGGCTTTACTCACCGGGACCCGGCTTCACTCACCGGGATTTCCTTCCACCTAGCTTCACTCACTAGGACCCGACTTCACTCACCAGGATTTCCTTCACCCGGCTTCACTCACTCGAATTCGTGCCCAATCCCCAACCAGGACTTGAGCCGAACTTATCTTACTCACCTAAACTTAAATCGGTGTCAACACCGAAACAATAATTAGGTCAGACTGCATTAACAATTCTATGGTTAAGATAAACCACACATAATTACACTACAACTATCCCGATGGTTTGTTCAACTCCATCTCGGTTGTGAGCCTCTTTCTTATACTTTTGCAAAGAACCTGATAACATGATCTTCTGTGCGACACTACACACCATGTTATCTACAAATGCCAAGTATTAGACATTTTGTGCACATACTAATATAAACATGCACTGTGTGATTTTGTGATTCTCTTTAAAATGTAAATGTATTCTAACCAAAAGCAAGGCTTTTAGTATACATCCTAACAATCTCCCACTTATACTCAAAGACTTTGCTATTTTCAAAATGTCATACATCTGACCTCTAGATCCTTCACATGCCTAAAATCTCTCAATACTAAGGCCTTAGTGAAATGATCCACCTAAGTTATCCTCTGATGCAATCTAGGCAACGACAACCATTCCACTTTTGGGTGGTACTTGCGCTTTATGTGTTTATTTGCCTTATGGACTCGTGATTCCTTTGAGTTTGCAACTGCACCCTTTTAATCACATCAAATGTGATAGTTCTGAGCAAACCAGGAATCACATCGAAGTCCATCTTGAGGTTCCTGAACCATGTAGCTATATTGGCTGCCACGCAAGCCGCCAAATATCCAGCCTTCATAGCAGGGTCCATCACGCAGCTACTGCGCGACACTTTGCTATACCATGGTTCTACCTCCTAAAAGGAAACGCAAAACCCAAGGAATACTTATATTTGCCCCTATCTGGATTGGAATTCTGTATCCATATAACCCACAGGGAGTTGTTCTGCCCAGTAAACTTGCATATAGTCCTTAGTCCTTCTCAGGCACTAATACATGCTTTTACCGCAGTCCAATTACCTTGACCTGGGTTACTCTGATATCTATTACCTATGCCCACGGCACAACAGATATCTGTTGGTGCAGGAAGCACCATATCGAACCTTGTTTTGATATTGGCAAACGATTCAAAGTTAAGTTTATTGGTGATCTAACAATGTTACTCAAGTGTGCAGGAAAAGTCCCAGCGAAGAGCTGCTAGGCACCTGGCGAAGGGCTGCCAGGACACAAAGTCCTAGTGAAGGGTTGCTAGGCACCTGGCGAAGGGTTGCCAGGAAACAAAGTCCTAGCGAAGGGTTGCTAGGCACCTGGCGAAGGGCTGCCAGGAAACAAAGTCCTAGCGAAGGGATGCTAGGCACCTGGCGAAGGGCTGCCAGGAAACAAAGCCCTAGCGAAGGACTGCTAGGCACCTGACGAAGGAATGCCAGGATACAAAGCCCTAGTGAAGGACTGCTAGGCACCAGGCGAAGGACAGCTCGGTATCCAAGACCTGGCAAAGGACCACCAGGCAAAAGTCCAACCAAAGGAGCGGTTGGCATCAGGTACATTCTCCCGAGAGGAGTAGGTGAGGACGCGTTCCCCGTCGAGGGAACAGTATGTTGGTGCAGAATGCACCTAAGTCAAACCTGTGTTTTGATAATGGCAACATAGGTGAAAAGTTAAGTCCTTCTTGTTATCTAACAAGTTAACCAAGTGTGCAGTGCAAGCCCTAGCAAAGGACCGCTAGGCACTAGCGAAGGAATGCCAGAGTCAAAAGCCCTAGCGAAGGACTGCTAGGCACCAGGCAAAGGACAGTCTGGGACTAAAGACCTAGCGAAGGACTGCTAGGCACCGGGCGAAGGGTAGCTCGGCATCCAAGCCCTGACAAAGGACCGTCAGGCAAAAGTCCAACCAAAGGAGCTGTTGGCAACTGGTAAATTCTCCCGAGAGGAGTAGGTGAGGACGCGTTCCCCGTCGAGGGAACAGTAGGCGTCGGTTCGACCTAGGGCTCCATTTTGGAGACCAAAGTCAGAACCAAGACAGCTAAGGCTGTACAAAATAATAATTAATTGCTTTATTTTGTTTTTTGGACTAACCCTGGATGCAGGACCGAAGGAATGTGTGTCTGCAACTCAGAGAGCCTCAAAGGAGTGAGGCAGCAGCTGAGCAGGGCGCCCCCAAGGTGAACTAGAACCAATTGAAGCAACATGGGCTTCGGCTGCTTATTGGGTAGGGCGCCCTCAGCAGCCAAGGCGCCCTCATCAGCCAGGGCGCCCTCAGCACCGAAGGCGCCCTCAGGAGCCAAGGCGCTTCGCGCCTATGCCAGCAACTCTATCCAGCCGAGAAGACCGGGTCAGCCAAGGCGCCCTCAGCGACCAGGGCACCCCAGAGGTCAAACCTCATCCCTATTCAGGTGGGATAAAGCTTGACCGAGCTGATTGCGGATCGGGTGACACTTGGCAGGGCACCCCCGATGTCCAGGGCGCCCTAGGTGCTATAAATAGCACCCCTCGACCCCAAGCTTAAGAACAACTTCGCTCCAAAGCTTCCACGCTCTTCTACGCTCGTGCCTTGCTCCAGAAACGCCCCACCTCGAGCCGACGACGTCCCTCTGCCCGAAAAGAGTCGATACACTCCGGACGTCGGTAACAAAGAGCTTAACAGTTTATTATTTTATTGCACTTTCTTTGTAATTGAAATTATTGTAACCTCTTTGCGCGAATATAGATTTGCCCAAAGTAAACAGTCAACGACCGTGGGCCTTGGAGTAGGAGTCGACACAGGCTCCGAACCAAGTAAAAATCACTGTGTCCTTTTTGCTGTGTCTCGTATTTTTGTTTCCGCTGTGCACTTACTCTTAGTTTTCCGAAAAAGAGCGATTTCCGATATTCACCCCCCCTCTATCGGCTTTCACGATCCAACACAGTAGGCGTCGGTTCGAACTAAGGCTCCATTTTGGAGGCCCAAAGTCAGAACCAAGACAGCTAAGGCTGTATAAACATAATACTCTAATGCTTTATATTGTTTTGGACTAACCCTGAATGCAGGACCGAAGGAACGTGTGTCTGCAGCTCAGAATGCCCAAAGGAGAGAGGCAAGTAGCTGAGTAGGGCGCCCTCAGTGTCCCGGGCGCCCCCAGGGGCAACACAAAATAAGAGAAGCAACAAAGGCTTTGGCTAACCACTGGCCGGGGCGCCCCCAGATGCTAGGGCGCCCCCAGCAGCCAGGCCGCCCCCAGCAGCCAGGGCGCCTCGAACGCCCAGGGCGCCCTCAGTGCCCAAGGCGCCCCGCGCCTACTGCAGCGAAGTCGATTACCCTTATCCAGCCGAGAAGCCCGCGCTGAAGGAGTCAAGCAGGGCGCCCCCAGCGTCCAGGGCGCCCCCAGTGTCAAACCTCATCCCTATTCGAGTGGGATAGAGGTTGACCGAGCGAAGCTCGGATCACGTGACACGTGGGGGGCTGCCCCCGACGTCCAGGGCGCCCTGAGGTGCTATAAATAGCACCCAACGCCCAGGCTTTCAGCAACGACTTCGATTCAACGCTTCTACGCTCTTCTGCTCTCGTGCCTCGCTCCGGAAACCTCCCAACTCGAGCCGATGACGTCCCGCTGCTCCGAAAAAGACAACCTACATCGGACGTCGGTAAAAGAAGAGTTTTCATTTTATTTTTGTTAAGTTTACTGTGCTATAATTGTAACTCAATACTGTAAACTGATTTGCGAACTTATAGAATTGCCCGCAGAAAACGGTCAACGACCGTGGGCCTTGGAGTAGGAGTCAACTTAGGCTCTGAACCAAGTAAAAAATAACTGTGTTTGCGTTGTGTGTTTTTATCTTCCGCTGTACAATTTCTCTTATTTTAAATCCGAACGTTTTCCGATATTCACCCCCCCTCTATCAGTTCTCTCGATCCAACAAGTGGTATCAGAGCGGGAAGCTCAAATTTGGTGCAACCACCAGTTTGAGAGTTTTTCGGATTTACGAAATTTTTTATTTTATTTCTTTTCTTTTTCTTAATCAACACCACTCGATCAGTCTCGCTTGTTATTTTCAAATAAATAATATCTGTAGGTGTATTTAAAATATTTTTTCCTTTTTCAATTTTGAATTCTCATTTTTTCACTATAAGTCAAAATTGATAAAACAAACAATTTTTGAAAATTTGTCATAATTTTTTTATTATTATTTTAATATTTTTCTCGAAATTCGTGCTACTTTAATTCGAGCAAAATTTTTTCTCAAACATTAAATTCTTATTTTTTCATTATTAATCAGAATTGAGAAAATCAACATTTTCAAAATTTGTCATAAATTATTTTCATTATTTTATTATTATTCTGCCTCGAAATTCGTGCAATTTTTTTGACTATTTTTTCCCCTTCTCCCGCACTACTAATTCAAGACCAAGTCTTGGTACATTTCTGTTATTTCTTTTGTGTGCAAGGATCATTTTTAATGGCCAATCAAGAATGGAATAGCATTCGTCCACCGCTCTTCTCTGGCAAAAATTTCAACTCTTGGAGAAGTCAAATGGAATCCCACCTGAAGGCTAATCTAGATTTATGGTCGATAATCCAAACGGGGTTCAGATTCCCCACGGAAGATGGAACATCGATCGCTTGGGACAAATTGGATGAACCAACTCTAAGGAAGATCGAGACTGATGCTAAGGCAACAGTAATCATACCAATGCGGTCTAACCAACGAACAACTCAAGCTAGTCGGTTCATTTGGATGTGCTAAAGAGATGTGGGAGAAGCTACTCAACCTACACGAAAAGAGCTCCGATATTGAGGTCTTTGAAGGAGAGATGTTCGAATCATCGGACGAATCAAATGAAGAAGAAGATTACCAAAGTTATCTTGCAGTCTCGGTCCAAGCACAAACAGCCGAGTCAGACTCGACACCCGACGTCGAAATCAAACCTGAGTCAGACGACGAGTTTTCTGAGATAAAGTTGGTAACTAATTTTGAATCATTTTCTTCTAAATTAAGGTTAAATAATCAAGCTGATACTGTAATGGTCGAGGAAAGTATAGTTTTTATTGCAGGAAAAATTCCAAGAGAACTACAAAAGAGGCCTCAACCAATACCTAAGTCCAACTCAGACTCAGAATTTGACGACGAAGAAGGGGATCATCGGAAGAAGGTCCGAATGGCTCGCGACCACTACAAAATACCTAAAAATCAGTCAAGCAAAAGAAAGATGGGTAACTTTAATTCATATGAAAATTTAATTCATAATATTGCTGTTTTTGAAAATCCAGAGTTTTATTTCGATTATGATATAACTTAGAACATTTTTTTCTTGTTTGCTTTAATTGAGTGTTGCTTTTTATTTTATTTTATTTTTTTAATTAGGATTGATTAGTTTAAGGACTAAAACGATTAACTGAAATTTGAACAACATAGTATTGGGAGGAGGTGAAATGATAGTACGTTAGGGAAGTCTTTTCTAATAAGGTCAAGTATACTCTACTTGGTCTCTTTAGACTGGTGAAACTAGCCGAAGCTACTGATCCAAGACCTAAGCTAGTTAGACCAGAATTTACCAAAAAGTAATTTTGAAGATGAAATTTCACTAAAAGGCTTTGTCTAGGAAAAGGTTGATGATCCAATAAGGCTACGGCCAAAGAAGGCCTTGTGCCTCACCAAGACCTGGAAGCCAATTTTTGAAATTCAAATTCAATTTACTCTTTGTTAAATTCAAATCTAACACAAATTTTCAGTTAATTTTAGATCCAAATATCTCTTTTCAAAATAAATTTAAATTGGGTTTAAAAATTAATTTAACTTTTCAAAATTAATCTTTCTATTAAAATATGCATCTCACAAAACAGTTAAGGATATCATGTTTTGTCACTTAGAAATGGGTGAGATGCTTAGGACCTAAAAGTTGAGTCCAACCCAACCAACTAATTCAGATTAATAAAAATCAAATCTTAATTAAATCAAAATCAAATCTTAATTAATTCAATTAAATCAAAATCAAATCTTAATTAAATCAATTAAATTCAATTAAATCTTAATAAATTAAATTTAATTCAATCAAATTCAAATTTTATTCATCTGACTTTTAACATTAAAATTTAATTTAACTAACTTTTAAAATTCAAAGTTAAAATTCTAATTAATTTCAAAATCCTCAAAAATCATTTTTTTTAAAACTAAGGTTTAATGTTTCAAAATTAACCATTTTTTTTGTTAAAATTAAATATTTGTCTCACACAACCCATAAGGTTAACATGTTTGACCACGTAGAACCGGGTGAGACATCTAGGACCTAAAAGCATGATTCACTATCCTTTTAAATAAAAAAAAAGTTTGCAAAAATTATTCAAACTTACCTCTAATTTTTAATTTATTGTACTGTACTCTACTGTTTCATTTATCACATCTTTTTGTCAAATATCACAATAAATAGAGTCTAGGGCTTATTCTGATTTAGTCAAAATAGTCAACCCTAGTCCATATAGTCAAACCTGGTCAACACTGAAGTCCCTTAAGGAACTTAGATAAAAGACAGACTGTGTCGGATACAGGGGGAGTTCTTCTTAATTTTTTTTTCGAAAAATTTAAATTTTTCAAAAACCTTATGCTTTAAAGCTTATTCAAAAACCCTCGATATTACTATCTCGTTGAAAATTATCATCATGATTTTCGAAAACTGTGCTATCATTTCAAGTTATGTTTTCAAAAATTTATCTTGAAAGTTATCATACTCAGAAGATTGTTCAAAAATATTCTTTTGATTTTAATAAACCCTAAAGACACAGAGGAAGATCCACTTCATGATCTACAAGGACTCCTAGGATGTGTCAAATTTAGGGGGAGTTTGAGTCAAAAGAAGAATTTCTGAAATATTTTTTTGGTAATTATTTGTTTTGAAGTTATTAGATAATTCTTATAATTTAAATCGAACCCTAAGAACTCAGAGGAAGAATACTTGTGGTCAACAAGCTTCCAAGGACTATATCAAGTTTAGGGGGAGGTCAAATTAAAAGAGTTATTAAACATTTCTAAATAATATGTTTTCATACACTATATTTTCAAAATTGTGTCGAAAACATTTGTCTTTCAAAATAATATTATTTTAAATGTTTTTGTGGCTTATAAAATTATTTTTGAAATACCTTTGAGATAATATTTACTTGGGTTGAAAAATTTCCAGGACACTTAGGAAAATGTCCTTGTAGTTAACAAGGTTTCCTAGGATTGTGTCAGACTGGAAAAGAAATCAAGTCAAGTATTCAAAATAAAATTAATTTTTTTTTTGCATAATCTTCAAAAGTACTTCTATTTTTCAAAGTACAATGTTTTGAAAAGTACTAATACTTGTAAAGGCAATAGTGTTCTAAGTGCATGATGTTTCTAAAAGACTTGCCTACAAAAATAAAATATTTTTTTAAGTGGAGTTTTGTTGGTGCAGTTTAAAGTTTTTTGCTATACTTTCAAGAATTATGCTAAGTATTTTTATGTTTTCAAAACTCATAGGCTCTGATACATAAATTTTTTTTTAAAACTTCATTCAAAATATATTTTATTATTGATATATGGCCAAGGGGGAGAGTAGAAATTAAATTCTTCCTTAAACGTTTTCTTTTTTTGGTTATCTTAGAAATGGTTTAAAACTTAGGAGAAGAATTTCACATTAAGGGGGAGAGAAAGGAAAGAGAGAAATTGTTTTAATCTTTATCTCTTTTTCAAAAAGTGCTTCAAAAGTTTCTAAGTATTTCTAAGTGTTTCAAATTTTTGTTAAGTGCATGTCTTCTCCTAAGTAAATTTTTTCCTTAATAAACAAAATGTGTTTGAGCAAAAAAACTTGTTCAAAAATTTTGCCAAATATTTCCAAGTAAAGTTCTTTGGTGAAAAACTTGTCTAGAAATTTCTTAAAGATCTTGTTTTCCAAAATGCACAAAGTGTTTCCAAACAAATATTTCTAAGTGTGCAAAAATATTTTTGGTAAACAAATTGTTTTTGGGAAATTTGAATTCAAAATTTTGCCTAAGTAATTTTTTTTTGGTTTTAAACAAAATTTAGGCTTGCAAAGCTCTTCAAAATGAAAAATTGTCTAAGTGTAAAAAGCTTTTGGTGCAAAGGCTTTTATTTTTTTGAAAAATACTTTGTCAAAAAAACTTAGAAATTTTTACAAAAACTCAAAACTCCTTATTAAGAACCTTGTTCGCCCATGTATGTTTTTGATATATGTCAAAGGGGGAGGAAAGGTCAAAGTTAAGTGTTTTAAGTGCCTTATAACACAAGTATTCAGGGTTTTAGGGGGAGTATGAGAAATAAAGATTTTTTTTAACTCTACATTAATTCTGTTCATAAACAGTTATACTTCATTGTTTACCTTTTGTTCTTAACTATTATAAGTTTTTAACTTAACTTTGAATTGTGTTGCCATAAATCAAAAAGGGGGAGATTGTTGGTGCAGGAAGCACCATATCGAACCTTGTATTGATATTGGCAAAGGATTTAAAGTTAAGTTTATTGGTGATCTAACAATGTTACTCAAGTGTACAGGAAAAGTCCTAGCGAAGGGCTACTAGGCACCTGGCGAAGGGCTGCCAGGAAACAAAGTCGTAGCGAAGGGCTGCTAGGCACCTGGCGAAGGGCTACCAGGAAACAAAGTCCTAGCGAAGGGTTGCTAGGCACCTGGCGAAGGGCTGCCAGGAAACAAAGTCCTAGCGAAGGGCTGCTAGGCACCTGGCGAAGGGCTGCCAGGAAACAAAGCCCTAGCGAAGGACTGCTAGGCACCTGGTGAAGGAATGCCAGGATACAAAGCCCTAGCGAAGGACTGCTAGGCACCAGGCGAAGGACAGCTCGGTATCCAAGACCTGGCAAAGGACCGCCAGGCAAAAGTCCAACCAAAGGAGCGGTTGGCATCAGGTACATTCTCCCGAGAGGAGTAGGTGAGGACGCGTTCCCCGTCGAGGGAACAGTAGGCGTCGGTCGACCTAGGGCTCCATTTTGGAGGCCCAAGTCAGAACCAAGACAGCTAAGGCTGTATAAACATAATACTCTAATGCTTTATATTGTTTTGGACTAACCCTGGATGCAGGACCGAAGGAGCGTGTGTCTGCAGCTCAGAATGCCCAAAGGAGAGAGGCAAGTAGCTGAGCAGGGCGCCCTCAGTGTCCCGGGCGCCCCCAGGGGCAACATAAAACAAGCGAAGCAACAAAGGCATCGGCTAACCACTGGCCGGGGCGCCCCCAGCAGCCAGGGCGCCCCGAACGCCCAGGGCGCCCTCAGTGCCCAGGGCGCCCCGCGCCTACTGCAGCGAAGCCGATTACCCTTATCCAGCCGAGAAGCCCGCGCTGAAGGAGTCAAGAAGGGCACCCCCAGCGTCCAGGGCGCCCCCAGTGTCAAACCTCATCCCTATTCGAGTGGGATAGAGGTTGACCGAGCGAAGCTCGGATCACGTGACACATGGGGGGGGGGGTGCCCTCGACGTCCAGGGTGCCCCGAGGTGCTATAAATAGCACCCAACGCCCAGGCTTTCAGCAACGACTTCGATTCAATGCTTCTACGCTCTTCTACTCTCGCGCCTCGCTCCGGAAACCTCCCAACTCGAGCCGACGACGTCCCGCTGCTCCGAAAAAGACAACCTACATCGGACGTCGGTAAAAGAAGAGTTTTCATTTTATTTTTGTTAAGTTTACTGTGCTATAATTGTAACTCAATACTGTAAACTGATTTGCGAACTTATAGAATTGCCCGCATAAAACGGTCAACGACCGTGGGCCTTGGAGTAGGAGTCGACTTAGACTCCGAACCAAGTAAAAAATAACTGTGTTTGCGTTGTGTGTTTTTATCTTCCGCTGTGTAATTTCTCTTATTTTAAATCTGAACGTTTTCGATATTCACCCCCCCCCTCTATCGGTTCTCTCGATCCAACAATATCTGGGTTCGTTTTTAGCATACATGAGACTTTCTTTAGCTGATGCTAGAGGAACTGCCATTACCTACTCTATCACCTTTGATAATCTAAACATACCTCTTTAGATAGAGTAGCTCCAAAGCTGAAAAGTACAAAACTTTTCATTGGAGGTATCCTTGCTAGAACGAGCAAGGACAATGTTTTATATGAAACTTGGGATAAGCACATCATCCTTGTCTTGAGATCCCTTAGATCTTTGATCCCCAAGGATGTGTCTTACTTCTCCCAAGTCCTTTATAATTATTTGGACAACCATACCCTTATATCTGACAATATTCCTGTCATTGTTGCCAACCAACAAAATATTATCTACGTATAGTACAAGAATACCACCACGTATTTGTCACATTACTTATATACACAAATCTTATCCGTCCTTTGAACAAATCCATATAACTGGATTTATTTCTTCAAAGCGGATGATCCTTATCATAGGTCTAGGGATCCGGTTCATGTTCACTTAGGACCCAGTCCATAGACTCTCCAAGAACATGAGACCTTTAGGTTGAGTAACAACCCTCCCACTGTGACAAGGTACCTTGTGGTATTTCCTCTTGTACAGTTGGTACTAAGATGAGAATGTCCCCTTATTTAATCTTACTTAGAATAATTTATACTCATGGGTTTGTGGTTTATTTCATAGTCCTTTTTCTAAGAATCAGAGATTCGTCCCAACGAATATCCTCTGATCCTTAGGACTACTAAACACCTTATTGTTCCCTTAGGATAGCCTACGAGCAATGCACTAGATTCCAACTTATCAGTGTCTCTCTTCAGCACATGTGCCGATCTACTCATAATCTGAACATGCCTTAGACTATGCCTTCGCTCATTCCACATTTCTATGGTTTTAAGAGACTACTGACCTAGCTAGAATCAAGCAAATAACCTGTCGTGTCCAGGACATATCCCTTTGAACAAATCTGGCTAATCTCAGAGTGACTTACCATCTTCTTAACTATTAGCTTTAAGAGACCTTCTTCCTTCCATGGGTTGCACCGTTTTGTTGGGGCATACCAGGTGCAATGAATTGGGATCGAATCCCAAATCTCTGATAAGTCCTACAACTGTCCCTAGGGGTACTTTCCAATATGATCTAATCATAATGTCATCATACTTTTACTCTGATGTTTCTTCTGCATCAGACTTGAACTCTTTGATCTCATCACGAAAGTCTGTGAACTCTGAAGAGAAAACGCCTCTGCCGCCTCAAGTTTTGTCAGAAGTTCTGCCCACGAATATGAACGCTTGTCCATATTGTAGCTTAGGCGAAACTTCTCAAAACTCACTGGTAGAGATTGGAGGATGAGATCGACCTAGGTTTCCCCATCGATCTGTGCTCCAAGGATTTCCATCTCCTTCAGCCAAGCCATCATTTTGAGGACATGTTCCCTTACGGGTATACCCTCAACAAGAGGGTTATGGTCATGTTCTTCATTACCTTCTGCCTAGCGGCTCGATTACTTTGACCGAAGAGTTCATCGAGTTTGAATGTTTTATCACTGGTAATGGAAGAAGCCTGATTTTGATGACCTTCAGTTGTCTCGTTTGCTTCTAACTATTTCCTAAAATATTCAAACTCCTCTTCAGTATTAATCTCGCTAGGCTTTTGGTACAGAACTCTGCAAGATCACACTTGGATTCCTCGACAGTAGAGACAAATTCCATGTTTAATTCCCAATCCTTATCATTATTAGGGCCATTTATTTAGTTTTCTCTTTGAATTAGGTCAAGTAGATCTAGATCCATTTTAAAGCACCTGAGAATCACAATAATCACACACTTTAGATTTTAAAAAATAAATTGACTCCTCAAAATAATTTATTACAAAATCTACCAACACCTCAAAAAACCAAGAATTTCGCATGCCACGTTAGTGTGGATGTATACGAATTCTTCATTTGTGAGAGGAGGTTTTACCCATTAATTTTACTATCTTGTCAACCTAACTTTTTGATAAGTAAAATTAATAGTTGGTCCGCTTTGGCCCTACAAATAATAGCAGTGACTCCGTTAGGGAGGATACTAATATTTGTATCTAAGTGTTTACCATTACACGACACTAAGAAAATTATTTCCGATTATGTGTCTTCCATTGGGGAAGTACACACGCTCTTTAATCATTTTCTATAATCTTTTCTAACCCAGTGATCCGCAGAACAAGCCTATCCGTTATGGAGGAAGGCACTCAAAGCCAACGCGCAGGCTTGTTCGCATCACTTGTTAGATTGTAATGGAGGTCGTGGGACCCTTAGGGTCCCTCTCCCACATAGTTATTCACGTTTAAGGTTTTCACATGCACACACACAACAAGCACATAAACCAATATAATAGTGCAATGAAAAAATCCTAGATTTTTCCAACTATTATGACCTTGGTCTCCAATGCGCCTCCAGTCATATCGTCACCTCATCTGCTCCATCCTTTCCATTCGCAAGCCACCATGAAGGAGTCCCCGAGCCGAGATGACTAGCTTACTTATATACATCCATTGATCCTATACTCCACAAAGGAGTGTACATGCATTCTAGATCAAAAGTAAATAAAAGCTTGGATAAACAAGTGTCATATTTAATTACAAAAATTAAATAACTTATCTAGCCTCCTCAACCCCGAGAATTCAATTAATATACATCACACACAAACAATCACATATATAACCACAATTTGCAATAATAGTTGGAATCTAGTGCCTGCAACACAAAGTTAGCCTATGCACATCCAAAAATTATCTAGCAAAATAATGTACATGATAATGTGCAAAAAAATAACTGAATCCTAAACAGATAAAACCGGAAACCTCGCTCTGATACCAATTGTTTGGAACGGAGGTATGGCTTGGCAGTTTCCAAGACATCCACGGGGTCGTACCTAAGAGACCTCTCTATGCCTATAGATTGTAAATTTAATCTGAATAGAGACCCGTCCCTCTAACAACCATCTCGTCGTTGTGTTAATTAATCCAAGTCACAACTTAGCCAAAACCAAGGTTAAGGCCTTGTAACTTTCCGGATTAATTAACCGCGAAAAAGACGATGAATGGATCGTCGATTTTTGTGTTTGTATTCAGGGTCCATGACACATAATTAATTATTAAATTAATTAACAAATAATTAATCTATGATAACTAATTATTTACATGCAATGACAACAAATATCAAAGCAATTAACATGACAAAACTAAAACAGAGCTCGGGAGAGTTATACCTCGCAGTTTACCTCGTAGTCTTCTACCTTATGACCCTCCCCTCCTGGATGTCGTGTGGGCGACGATCTACCAAGACGCGGGATCACCAAGGCTCTGAATTAAACACGTTTCTTCAAGCTACTTCCAATCACCAACACAAAACCCCTAGAAGCCTAGGGTTGCTTGCGCCGGCCACCTATCCTCCTCTCCTCCTCATGCCGCCGGCCACCTCAAGCTCCAAGCTTTGGCCGGCCGCAAGGCAACACCGAGAGGAAGGCTAGGAAGATGAAGAATATGGAAGAAGAAACTGAGATGAACTCTTTCTTCCTCCACAAAACCCTCAACCGACCTCTCCTCCTTCGTCTTCAACACCGGCGCCACAAAGGAGGATTCCCTGCCGCCGGCTGTGCTCCTGCTGCCCTCCGGTTGATCCCACACAAGAGAAGAGGAAGAGGAGAAGAGAACTAGAAGAAGATGATACTTCTTCAATCTCTACCGATAGCCACTTCCTCTCCTTCACCGGCGCCGACCACCCAAGCCAAAAAGCTTTGCATTCTCCCCACACCACCGATCTCTTCCCTTCCTTGCTGTTGCCGCGTGCCACCAAGAAGATGTTGAGTCTTCCTGGTCTATCGCCGGCCACCACAAGGTGAGGAGGGAAGACCCAAGTAGGAAGAAGAGAGTTTCTTCTCCTACTTGTTATGCGTGACCTAGGAGAGAGAGAAGAGGGAGGGAGAGGGATTAGGGTTTTTCTTTTGTGATTACTTGAATTAATTCTCAATTAATTCATTAAACCTTCTATCATGACTCCTATGGGGTATTTATAGGGCTAAGGTAGGGACCATGAGGAGGAGTTGGTTCTTGGCCCGCTAATGGATCCAAACCCGATCCATTAATGGTGATCCATTCCACTAAAGGATCCCATTGTACTTCCTCACCAACTCCCATTTTTCATATGGGCTATACCTATTATGAGTCGACCATCTCCCCGTGTTTAAGATATCGAATGCCCAATAATTAATTTAATTTCCTGATAATTAAATTAATTATCCTCTTTATCCTTGATTAGTACCACTCAATCTTTTCATTATGTCGGACCATCACTACAACAAAAATGACTTTTCGCAGCGCGCAATAATTGTATCCACAGCGCACATCGAATGTTGCATAACTCCAAGCTGTTAAAAGTCAGAACATATCCGTAGCGTGCAGCTGCGCGCTGCGGATAAGTTGCATCCACAGCGCGCGACTACACGCTGCGGATCCATTTATCCGCAGCGTGTAGCCGCACGCTGTGGATGCAACTTATCCGCAGCGCGCAGCTGCGCGCTGCGAATAAATGGATCCGCAGCACACGAATATACACTGCGGATAATTACATCCACAGCGAATAGCTGCGCGCTGCGGATACTAATATATTCCATATAATTAAAATCTCACATATACACATCTTACATAATTTGATAATACAATAAATATACCACATCACTTCTCTCAATTAACAACATCCAAAATTAAAACATTTATATCACAATTAATCATCAACACCACACTTTACCAAAATAGCATTTCATTTACTAGCAAAAACCATTACAAATTAGTCATAAGTCTAAAATAACTGAGTAACAAAAAAAAATTACAAACTAGTCATAAGTCTAAAGTAAGTAACTCAGTCAAAAACTATAAACTTAGATAACCAAGCAACTGTGCTTCCTATTGCATCTTCGAGAAACAACATTTCATCGTTTGGTCGAATAAGGTCCAGCTTGTTCACTAACACCCTATCAATCCAAACTTTCCAACAAGCTCCACCAAGAGGAACGTGATGCACTTTTACTTTGGGATATGTGGATGCAATTCGACCTTCTGCAACAACTCTGTCAATACTTCAATGAAACAGTTTACATTTAGTATTATCAATGATATCTTCATGACTCAAGTTCTTTAGTTTCTGTATAATCAAAAAAATCTGTAAGAAAATGTATAACGAATGCACAGCAGTTAACTTGTACAACCAATGTAAGAAAAAATCTGTATAATCAAACTTGTACAGCAGTTAAGAAAACTTGTACAGCAGTTAACTTGTACAGCATAATCAAACTTGCTACAAGTCCATAATAGTCAAAAACAAAGTCTAACTACAAGTCCTGAGAAAATGTAAGTTAAGATAGATCAGTCGTGTAAGGGGGTGCTACTGGCTTGCATTTTGAACACATAACATATCCATGAACTCTTGCATCTGATCCTCCAGAAGCTTAAATCCACGAGTGACATCCCCTTGAGATGAGTCACTCGGTCCTAGAAAGTCAAAGGTGGAGGAGGTGTTGGTAGGGGGTCTACGTCAACATCGGTCTCAGCTAGAATCTCATCAATCTTCGAATATCGAAGGCCCTTCCTCCCATCCTTCTAGACTAAGATATTCTCTCTAATTACCATGTTAACTAAGTTAAACCATCTAAGCTCTATATGTCAAAATTTAACAAGGGTTTGATGTTGCCTTTGTAAACATCAATCCCGAATGATGGAAAGATGAGTGGAAGGGTCACATAACGGCTAGACATCTAGCGTTAATTGGCAAAATGCATGAAGTTAGAGCTTTGTCCAAAACATAGTTTATAGCTCTGAGTTTACCAGAGTTGAAATTAATGACGGTCAAATTCCACTTGAAATCAAAGAAATAAGTGTAAATTAGGTCTGCCGAAATATGAGAGAAAGCATAAAAACAAAGTGGACTGGCAAATGGAAAACAATAGAACTTGGAGGATGAGGAATTCAACTCGAGTCGGTCTCTAATAAGGTTGGATGTGAACATAATGTCAACATCTCTAACTCTAGATGTTATGTAAAGTCGTCTACTTAAGTTAAGTTGTTATAGAACTCAACGCACATATCAAGATTTACTGTTTGGTAGCAATAAATAAGTGTAGACAGACCATAGTAGATTATGATCTCTAGGACGAACAATGATTCGTAAGCATTTAGAAGATATGAGAATATAAGTATATTGCTCCTGCCTAAGCTTAAGGTCCTTAAAAAGGAAGCCTAGAGTCATCATCAGGATGGATGCAATGAGGTGCTAACCTCAATAGTTCTACCTTTAGGTCTAACAAGTAAAACAAACAATTAAGTCTAATAAGACAAGAGAAAGATATTATGCATGAAATTGAAATGATTAAGTCCAAAATGTCACCTAGGCATGATGACCAAGAAAGGAGACTTGAACTTTAGAATTGGATTGAAAAAGGGCTTGAAGAATTAGTTAGATGCTAAGCACCACCAACAAGAAAAGAAGAAACGCTGAATATTTTACTCTTGACATAAGAAAGGAGACTTGATACTTGCTTACTCTTGCTTTCTACCTCTTACGGAGCAGGAAAACCAAAGGAAAACCAAATGTATAATATAAATTAAACAACATATTATACCAGGGAGATTGTATCTTGTTACCTGAGTTGTAGTTTATTGTTGGCTAACATTGCAAATATTGTAATATAACAAATTTCATTAAGTGACTATATAAAAATTAATACTTACTTGAAATTCAGGTGATAATATCCTCTTCACAAATAATTCCCACTGCTCTTGATCCATAAATTCAGGCTTCAAAAAATTCAGATTTCGTGAAGTTACTTTACCAACATCAGCTTCTCGTACAAGTATTTGCAGTTTGGACTTTCTATCACGCCACAACTTAGCTAACTTTTGAAAGCTAGCTTTTTTTTCACACTCCTCAATATTATAATTTACCTGTATAATAAGAAGCATAAAATTATATCTACTATATGTTATAGAATCAGGCTAAGAAGCATCCATAAACAATTCTTTCTGGACATGATAGACAGAATCAGTCATATTGAAGACATGAACATAGAGACATGCACACTCTACTGATATCTGCCGATGTCATGAAGTGCAAATTGATGTGGAAAGCACATAAAAATGAAAACACATAGGACAGTCATGCAATCCATAAGATACTACATATTATGAAAATATCCTCACAAGCAAAATTGGACCAATAATTTACACATTTTCTGATTATCTTTCTGTGAAACCAAATATATCACTGGCTTTTTTGATACTAGTTACTTACACCTTTGGTGTAGTGTCTCCTGCGATTGTGATGAAACCAATGTACATCATTGATTCAAGACACGACTTGGTGAGTGGATGCGGTGCAATGTACTCCATATATTAGAGCCACTTTTTTTATTATGTACTTGGACCGTGATTAGACAATGACTAAAATTCATTAGTTGCACTTCAGTAGATGGTCTTTTTGGCCCAAAGGTTAAACTTTCAGGTGCCCGGCAACATAAGAATTTGCTGGCAAAAAACCACAGCCAACTTGTTCACTATACGAGCCCTTATATATATTGAAAACTGAAATTTACAAGTTTTTGATAATCTACCCCCAACAATTTTGTTTATTAAAACATACTAAATATTTTCTAAGTAGAAAAATCATGTGCTACATTAACATGCTGCAGTTACTGGCTAAGATTTAGTCCTTGTAACCAATATCTTGCATCAAAATATGACAAGAAAAAAATCAATTTAAAGTACTTCCATTGCCTTTTTTATTCTTTTAAAAAATAATGTTCAATAATAAAAAGAAACTCATTCACAGGATGAAATTTTATTAAACCTAAAGTTCTTTGGAGTTTGGAATGAAAATAAATAAGTATTTCCAGTAACATTGCAGAAGCCTTAAAACAAAAAACAAGTGAAATTTCAGCTCCACACAAGGCACAGTAGCCCACCTCAACAGAGATGTTCATTTATGCATGTGGAATTGCTTCTAAAAATTTAATAATGCTCTACCTCTAGAATTCTGTCTGCTCCAAATTCTTTTCTCCACTGAAGCATGCCAGCCCACATATGACTTGCTTTCTCATAGTCAAATTTTCTGGCCTTGAGGAATCTGTTCAACAAGAATAATTGGGAAACCCATGTAACATAAGGAGTACGACTTAGTCATCAAAGCTCACTCAGTAGTTGCATCAACTCTTTGACCAAAGGACCAGCAAATCACTAAATGATTCTAACCTCAATAATGTGTGATAGTCATCATGTCTATTAGGCAACAAGGCCTTATCAATGAGTTGCCTCCGGAATAAATGGACAACTTGCTCCTCTTCTGCATCTCTCACATCCTCAATTGGCACCGAAGGAATCCTGAAATTGACTCTCCTCCTCCCCCGTTTCTTTAGAGAGTGGGTAAATTTGCAGGAAGCATTCAGTGCTTTTTTCTTCAAGGACCCCATTCTTGTCTGCCACCTCTCGTCCTCGGAGTTCTCCATATCTGATCTCCTTTCTTTACTCCCCTCGTAACTGCGTGAGCCTTCAATAAAATCTGAATAGAAGATTGGTTAGCAAAACCGATAGGGTTATTTCACTTTGTTGGGAGAACTTATCAGACAATACAAAACTACCTAACATTTTCACTCGAGGCATAACAAGAACTCTTTTATTGAAGCCTCAGTGGTCAAAAGATATTAACTACACATGAAACCAGGAGAACAAGTCAATCACCAAACAATATATTCTCAAAAATCATAAATCGGCGGGATACATTTACCTCAAGGAAAAGAGGTCGAATGCAGAAACAAGCCAATTAGGGCACTTAGGGTTCGGCTAATAAACTCCATTCATCTCCTTGGGGCTATTTACGGTGTGCCTAAGCTTGAGCATTGGCGTGGCCTGTGCCAATACTGAAGGAAAGATGAAGGCCGGCGTCCCCTATCAATTTAGGGCACTTAAGGTTGAAAGGGGCAAACTTAAGAAGAAGAAGCTACCGTGAGCAAATGAGGCGAGCAAACCAGACAAGCAAGCGAGGAGGCGGCGTCTGTGAGGAGGAGCCGGAGATGAAGGCGCTGAAGAGGCAACGAGGAGGCGGAGAGTCAAGCGGTGAGGAGGCGGTGGAAACTTGAGCGATGAGAAGCAGCGAGGAGGCGGTGGAAACTCGAGCGATGAGGAGAGGCACGCGCGAGGGCTTTGGGAAAGAAAGAATCGCGTGCAGCTTTTGGGAAAGGAAGAAGCGCGCGAGGCTTTTGGGAAAGGAAGAGGCTTTTGGTATCGGGAGGGTTCGGGAAAAATTAGGTATAAGGAAAAAAAAAGAAAAAAGTGAAAATAAGGAAAATAAAAAAATAAGGAAAATAATAAAATGATTAATTGTAGTTTTATTTGTAATGTATCATATATAATAAATAGAAGTATTAACAGCGTACTAATTTTTGTATGCTATCGTTGTTATTATTTATTTGCAGCGTACGTTAATATGCTGTTAATAATAATATTAACAGCGTGCTTTTAATGTACGCTGTTGATGCTTCTCTTTTTTAAACAAATTATGGTATTAACAGCGCACATCAATATGCATGCTGTTAATAATACTATTAACAGCGTGCTTTTATTGTGCGCTGTTAATAACGCGCTGCGGAAAAGTAATTTTCTTGTAGTGTGCATAGTCCACTTGCAAGATTTGACATGACGATCTTTTTGAGCTCACCAAGGGGGCATCATCATCCCGACTCACCAGAACACGGATTCCGTCAATAATCAACAACACACCATGCAGATAAAATCATTACCCGACTTACCGGGCCTATCGATCTAACAGAATAGATCTCGTCCATTGACAAATCAAAGTAATAATTAATTAACTACATGGGCCCGTTATTATTTCAGGATTCAGAGATCGTACTCCATAATATAATCCGAGGTCTAATCCAATATACGAAGTCAGTACAAAATTGGATGACCTCTCTTTTGGTCCTACTCAATGTGTACAAAGTACACTAGTGTAATTCTATGGTTAAGATAAACCATACCTAATTACACTACAACCATCCCGATGGTTTGTCCAACTCCATCTTAGTTATGAGCCTCTTTCTTATACTTCTGCAAGGAACCTAATAACATGATCTTCTGTGCAGCACCACGCACCATGTTATCTACAATGCCAAGTATTAGACATTTTGTGCACATACTAATATAAACATGCATTATGTGATTTTGTGATTCTCTTTAAAATGTAAATGTATTCTAACCAAAAGCAAGGAGTATACGTCATAACAATACTAAACCACAAAAACCCACTTGATCATCATCCATACTATGATAAGGACATGCATAGGTCATAAACATGTATCAACACCAATCAATCATACAACTAGGTATACAAGCTAGTGATCATTCAATACCAAGTATATGACATGCAACGTTCCTACGTACACGTTCACATGTGTGTACTCTACCGAGTGAAAGTATCAAAGAGAGACTGTATTGGCATATACATGATTATTCCAAGTCCAAGCATCAAAGTATCAAGCAGGGATAATCAAAAGTAGATATAAAGTAATAAACATACTACTATCATAACAATAAGTCATGCATAGAAAATAGTATATCTACAAAAACAAGTAGAAGGTACCCGCTTCAAATGAAGATGCCCGTCAACAAAGAGAACTCTTATCCAAATGTCCAAATAAAAAAATCAGTGACTTGTATCAAAGGTCATAAGTTTAGCTATTTACAAAAGTAACTAGCTAAACTAACTACTAAATCATATTAGGACCCATCCTAATTATCCCATTTAATTAAGTCCTAGTTAAATGACAAATCCTATATACTCTGTGTAATTAACATTAGATTCAATTTAATTTTAATTCTAAATTAAACCCAAAAGATCACCTCTAGCAAAACCTACTCCATGCTCCGGAGATAGAGCATTCCATAATCAAATTCCAACTTACGGTATCATGGAAGACAAATTTGGATACTCTCCCATACCTCACGACACCAACACAAAAACCCAGATTAGAAGGCCATTACTCAAATCAATCTTGTTCCTTATCCTTCCCAACACCATTGTTGCTCAATACCGATTACATATTACACATATGTAACTATCACATTATGCTATCAACTAATTGAATGTTTGCATATATCATTGGGTTGTTAACTCATTAACAAGTATGCAACAATATACATAGCACCCAACTGCACCTCTCTTTACATCGACCTTAGCTGTGGCACAACAAATCGATGCTCCAAGCTTAAGGCTGACCCATTAATCAAGAAATATTTTTAATATGGTTGGAGCTCATTCAACCATTTAGTCAGGCTTGGATGTGTCCAACAACCAAAACTAAGGATTGACCTCTGACTCCAACTATATTAATCATAAACTAATTCCATGGTTTGAACATGTTGAGGTTCAAGCCGGGCATGGATGTGTCCATCAACCCAAACGAGAAACAAAACTCCGGTTCTAACCATATTAATGGAAGGTGTTGGCCTTAATATTTTGTAAGGGGTTTTGGGTCTCATCTTTTTCTTTTAAGCACATTCATGACATATAATTATGTCATGTACTAACGATTTCCTTAATAAAGTATGTATGTGACTTAATTTATCAAGTCTCATTAATTGAATTAGGAACCGGATTTCCTAATTCTAATTTCATACTTTATTCAAGGAATTATTTTGGGAAACAATTTCCTAAATTATCATAATCAATTTCGGAAATAATATGTTTAAGACTTTGATTTCTCTAAATCAAATCTTATTAAATTAAGAGACAGATTCCCTTAATTCAACCACATATTATTTTTATGAAAATCTTATTTAAGTAAATATACTCTATAGGAAACAATTTTCCTAATTAATTTTGGAGACAATAATATGTAAGAGCATCACCTCATAAATCAAATAAGGAAATTATCGTTTGAGAATCACCTCAAAATTTTCAAGATTTGATCACATATTTTATTTATGGAAAATTAATATCAATAACTTAATTTGGACGGCTCCTCGAGGCTCAATCCAAAATAAGAATTTATTGATAATATAATTTGGACGGCTCCCCGAGGCTCAATCCAAATTAAACATTTGATAGTTTAAATTCAATTTAGGAAATTTAATTATAACAACTAACTTTAAATTGGACGGCTCCTCGAGGCTCAATCCAAAATAAAGAATTTTATAAATAATTAAATCTCCAATTATGAATTTAAATGTCAATTAATATTCCTATAATTTGTCTAGACTTTCTTGAAAGAAAGTGCCCAAAATTGCGAGCTTTCCATAAATCGAAAGTTTCCAAAAATAAAAGGTTTTCAGAATAATTGTAAGTTTCTGGTACAAAGAAAACTTACGTATTTCCAAAATTGGAAATTTTCCAAAAATAGAAAGTTTCCAAAAATGGAAATTTTTCACAATTATCATAAAATTTCAGAAACAGAGGTATTTCAAAAGTTTGCGAAATTTCATGAGGATTTCCAAACCTTGAAATTCCTAAATCGGAAATTTACCATAATTGGAAAGTTTCCATAATTGGAAAATTTTCCAAAATTGAGATCATGGCAAAGTTTTCTGCAAAAACAATTATATGATTATGTTGAACACTAACCAACTCTGATACCACTGTTGGGACCGGCTGCATGTTGACATGGATGCGGGTTCGTAATTTTAAAATTAATTACGTGCAGCGGAAGGTTTAGCAAAAATAATTTCTCAAATTATTTAACCACACATCTAAGCATGCAACTTTATCTTGTGTAGACATGATCATATATTTAAAATTTTGCAGAAACGTAAACTAATTTACGTATTACCTCGCGTAACTCAAAGGAAGGGACGAGATCCAACCGTAAGCGTCCCTCAGAAGCTCCGCCTCTATTCGCGTCCACGCCGAGTATCTTCGGGATGACTTCGCAAAGCCACGAGTTTCGTGTTCTCGAGAACTACTAGATTCTCCGAACGCGACAAGAAAACCAAGAGATAAGTAATCACATCGAAAAACTCACTACCAAGGTTGGCCGGAATCACAATTCCGGCGAGAAGGAGGAAGATGACTTGCGCCCAATCCCAAGGTGATGATGGCTGGAGAGGAAGATCGTCCCAACGGAAGAACTTCGTCGCCTCGGTGCTTCTCCTTGTGCTCACGGCAAGAAGAAGGGAGAAGAGCCTTGTGGCCAGCCAAGAGGAAGAAGGGAGGAGAGGGAGAGAGCCCAGACAAGAATACTTCGATTGATTTCCAAGCCTTGCCTTGGGTCCTTTATATAGTGACCTCTCAACCGCCAAGTCTCTTTTTTCTTATGGAATAAATTTTCTATGACTTATTCCATCATGTCAAATTTTATCATATTTTAATTCATGATAAAAACCGACCAAGTCTCCTTTTTTCTTATGGAATAAATTTTCTTATCATGGTAAATCAATCCATGATTGATTTTATAAAATAAACCAATCCATGGTTCATTTTAATTTCCATGAAAAATAAACCAAACCTTGGTTTATTATATAAAATTTATATCATCCATAATTTTATAAAACAAACCACACTTGGTTTATTTTATAAATTGAGCCAAAAACTTGGTTCTCTCCCTTTGTTGTGACCGGCCAAGCAAAGAGGATGGAGACCCTCTTTGGCCGGCCCATCCAAGCAACGCCCCAATGAATTAAACTTATTTAATTCATCTATTAAGTCTTCAAAAGACTTAGCCATTTTACGCTTCCGATGCGTCTCTGTAAAATTCAGATTCGACTTATCGTTTGGCTTAACCAAACCTAATCTCTCTTGATTGGAAAATCCAATTTTCAACTCATTTTAAATCCCTCAGATTACTCGTAGTGCGTGTGACTAAATAGGCTTTCGATTTATGTTGGTCGTCTATAATTAACCAATTATAGAACGATCATGAGTGGCACCTAGTAGTACATCATGATCCCCAATTAATCGAAAGATCAACGGTTGACCTCAGAAACTATTCTGAAACCCTTCAGCAGCTATAATGAATTGTGCCCCATTCCCTTCACCATCTTATACCCACTTGGTTCAGGACATGGTTTATGTGTGTCAGTCCCCACTAGGCTGACTACGTCACACCTAGCCCAAGTAACGTTTTCTCGTCCTACGAATTCTAATTACTCTCATGTATTAAGAGATTCATACTCTGAACATGTCATGCTCTGGCCAGAGGCTTCGAGTAACAATCCGATGATAGGCCTCGGGTATACATCTCCTCGCAAGGAGTGGTGAATCCTTTGTAGGCTGTTCAAACATCTTCGGGCACTTCGGCTTATACCCAAGCATCCTGGGTCCACACCTCCTTGGAGATGCTTGCTTAAGATGTCAAAGTATAAGTCTCCATGACCAAGATGACTTGAACACCGCAAGTCAAAGGAACATCGCACTTAAGCTGCAGTAAGAACTTCATTGACATATCTATATGTAGACTACCATATGAAGTTTTACAGCCAGTCACTCCAATGAACTAGTTCCCTTAACTAGCATTCATGTTTATCTTCGGACATCCCAATGTCACCAACCAGTGAGAATCAGCTGATTAGAGAATAACCCATGCTAGTCTCAACAGAATTGATAGTGTCTGTATTTATCAATTCATCGACTAGGGACAATTTCAATACTTCACAATTGCACATGTAGAGATAATCACTAGTTGTGAATTCATCACAAATTCTCTCATGCTGTGAATTGTATTGCGGACATTCAGTAAATGAGTTTAAGATCTCAATCAAATACATAAACATGTATACTCAAATAGTGAATATTCATTTATTAAAATAAATGATTACAATCATAAGGTGATTGCCTTAGGACACTTTTCTCATATCACTAACATATTAGTCCCAGAAGAACCTCCGTCTAGCTCATGTAGCTCCTTGTGGGTGGAGAAGCCTCACCACAACCTCAATCAAGACCTCTTAGCACCACAAGAACACTTGAGCACAAGGTGACTACTAATTAGGGTTAACCACCACTAATTTCGTCAACATTGCTCAAGCAAACCGAGTTCTCTTAAATAGAACTTGTTTGTTGATCCATCCATTACCAGTCGACTGGTGCCAACACCAGTCGACTGGTGCCACCACCAGTCAACTGATAGTTGTCGAATTTGAATGTTACAGTCCAACATTTGAATTTAGACGATACCAGTCGAATGCATAAAAAGATTAGTCGACTGATCTTTCTGTGCCCTCAACCAATCAACTGATCCCATACCAGTTGACTGGTAAAACCCTAAACCTATGATTTTAACCATGAGTACATTCACATAGTACTCGTCCTCACCTGACCAACCTAGACCTAGCCTTATAGCCTCCTCTATTAGCCTCACGTCCCTCAGATGCCTCTCTATCCTTCACATTTTGCCTTCTAGAGCTTCCTTTGACCTCGGTCCTTGTTGTCGGGTCTACGGTCCCTCATGACTCACTTGACTCTTCATTGCAGTCTTGACCTATTGCCTTCAAGCATTCTTCGGTTTGGCTCTCATCCCTTGCATGCATACAAGCCCATGGCTCGTCCTCATTGTTGGTGCAATCAACCCAAGGTTGATCAGGTAGATCATGGGTTTTGATGTGTAAGTCAATATGATTCAGTTAGGTTTTCATGTTGATATGTGTACTTGAGTCGTGCAGGACTTGATAGATTACACATGAGCAACGAAGTGTCGCATCCGAGGGACGAGAGCTAAGGAAGAGAACTTCAAGGGTGAGCCAAGGAAGTAGACTTCAAAGGCATACGCGAATGATGGCATGGAGGCAAGCTGTGGACTTGTGTGTGCACCCGAGAGATGAGAGCCGAAGGAAGAGAACTTCAAGGGCAAGCCGAGGAAGTGGACCTTAAGGCATATGCGAAGGATGGGCTTCGGTGTTGAGTTGAGTGGACTTGTAAGCTGGGCAGTCAACTGGCAGTAGGATCAATCGGCTGCCAGCATCGAGCGAAAGTTCACAGAAAGATCAGTCGACTGGTGAGTTCGAAAAATAGCCGTTAGGCTTGCCGTTGGCTAGGGATTTAGTCGACTAGCCCTCGGGGCAGTCAACTGATGGCGGGCTGGGTTGTTTGTTTAAACAACCCTCTCCATTATTTAAGTGGGAGCTTAAGGCTAAGAGATGATAGCTCTTAATTGTAAGATCTTCTCTCTATGCTCATATTCCTCCTCAAACCCTATATTCACTTATAAGGAGGAAGAAAGATTGTGAGAGGTTGTTCTCCACCGAGAAGGAGAAAGACTTAGCGAAGATTGCCGGGGCGTGATCCACCGAAGGATCAAGGGATCATCCACCTCAAGACACGTCATGATAGGAGCAAGAAATCTCCCAAACTAGGTAAAACGGTATTGTGTTAGCATTGTTATTTTAATTGTTAAGCTTCCACTCGTGCTAACATTGTAGGGAGAATTGCGACTTAGGGTGATCGAGCTATTCACCCCCCCTCTAGCCGGGCCATTGATCCGAACAAGTGGTATCAGAGCGCAAGGAAGCCTTCAACGGACTAACCGCCAAGAAGAGCAAAATCTTTGAAATGGTCGGCTCACACATCCAACCACCAAAATTCGAGGGAGAATTCTCATGGTGGAAGAAGAGAATGGAGGTATTCTTCAATACCGATTTTGACATAATGCTAACTATGAAAAACGGGTTTGAAGTGCCTAGGGATCAAGAGAACAAGCTACTTGATGAAATAAGATGGGCGTGAAGCAAAGAGATGACCATCAAGCAAATTTCAAAGCTTTGCATCATCTACTAAGTGTACTCCCTCAACAAGAAGTAACAAGGATTGGGAGTTACTCAAATGCAAAGGATTTATGGGAAAGGCTAGTAGAGCTTCATGAAGGCACTTCGGAGGCAAAGATGGCAAAGAGAGACCTTCTCGGATCCCAACTCAACAATATCAAAGGGTCGAGGAGCAAAATCTCATGGTAGGAAAGGGTCAAGGAGCACAAGTAGAACAAGGAAGATTATTTGCTACAATTGCCAAGGAGAAAGACACATGAGAGATGAGTGTCCCCTCTTGATGAAGAAGGAAGGAAAGAAGAAAGAAGAGAAGAAGAAATCAAAAGAGAAGGAGAAGAAAGTGCAAATTTGAAGGTTACATGGGATGATTCATCCCATTGGAGGAGGAGGAGCATCATGTATCCCATTTTGTACTAATGGGAATCGATGACATTGCCTCCACGTCATCCGAAATTGAAGTTGAAGGGAGCTCAAGTGAAGGGGGAGGCTCAACTTCGGAATCGGACGTCTCGGTAAGTGAGGTATACAACTTACCCACTTCTACTCCTGTAAAAATAATTTTCTAGTACTA
>JAGFNQ010007887.1:58964-113767 GCA_024364735.1 Boesenbergia rotunda
CTTTTGTTTTCGCCGCCCCTCCCTCGCCCCCTTCTCGCACGCAGCCGAAAATTCTCCTCCAAGGGTTTCACGCGACTTAAGCGGGGTTTAAATACCTCTTCATGAAAAAACGTAACTACTCTATAAAATTATTTCTCTCCACCTTTTGTTGTGCTTGATACCCTAGCCCAGCCGGTCATTTGCGCGCCCTTAAGGGCTTGCTCCTCCTGTGGTCGCGGGTTCGAACCCCCCTGCTGCCCTTTAAAGTTTTTCTCTTTTATACTTATGGGGGGCGAATTTACCTAATTATACCTTATCTATTGTTTCGCTTAATTTATTTTAACAAAAACAAACCAGCCCAGTTGGTCCCCCCATTCTTCTCTCACAGCGTAGGTGAAGGGATCGATTCCCACTTATGCGATTTTCTGTTTATAACTCTTTTTGCCACTTTCGTTTACGGAAAAATTCTATAAAAATATCCATAAATTTGGAATAAATTCTAAGATATTTCTAAAATTAGTTTCGAGAATTTTCGAGCGTTACAAAAATAATGTTCAATAATAAAAAAAAACTCATTCACAGGATGAAATTTTATTAAGCCTAAAGTTCTTTGGAGTTTGGAATGAAAATAAATAAGTATTTCCAGTAACATTGCAGAAGCCTTAAAACAAAAAACAAGTGAAATTTCAGCTCCACACAAGGCACAGTAGCCCACCTCAACAGAGATGTTCATTTATGCATGTGGAATTGCTTCTAAAAATTTAATAATGCTCTACCTCTAGAATTCTGTCTGCTCCAAATTCTTTTCTCCACTGAAGCATGCCAGCCCACATATGACTTGCTTTCTCATAGTCAAATTTTCTGGCCTTAAGGAATCTGTTCAACAAGAATAATTGGGAAACCCATGTAACATAAGGAGTACGACTTAGTCATCAAAGCTCACTCAGTAGTTGCATCAACTCTTTGACCAAAGGACCAGCAAATCACTAAATGATTCTAACCTCAATAATGTGTGATAGTCATCATGTCTATTAGGCAACAAGGCCTTATCAATGAGTTGCCTCCAGAATAAATGGACAGCTTGCTCCTCTTCTGCATCTCTCACATCCTCAATTGGCACCGAAGGAATCCTGAAATTGACTCTCCTCCTCCCCCGTTTCTTTAGAGAGTGGGTAAATTTGCAGGAAGCATTCAGCGCTTTTTTCTTCAAGGGCCCCATTCTTGTCTGTCACCTCTCGTCCTCGGAGTTCTCCATATCTGATCTCCTTTCTTTACTCCCCTCGTAACTGCGTGAGCCTTCAATAAAATCTGAATAGAAGATTGGTTAGCAAAACCGATAGGGTTATTTCACTTTGTTGGGAGAACTTATCAGACAATACAAAACTACCTAACATTTTCACTCGAGGCATAACAAGAACTCTTTTATTGAAGCCTCAATGGTCAAAAGATATTAACTACACATGAAACCAGGAGAACAAGTCAATCACCAAACAATATATTCTCAAAAATCATAAATCGGCGGGATACATTTACCTCAAGGAAAAGAGGTCGAATGCAGAAACAAGCCAATTAGGGCACTTAGGGTTCGGCTAATAAACTCCATTCATCTCCTTGGGGCTATTTACGGTGTGCCTAAGCTTGAGCATTGGCGTGGCCTGTGCCAATACTGAAGGAAAGATGAAGGCCGGCGTCCCCTATCAATTTAGGGCACTTAAGGTTGAAAGGGGCAAACTTAAGAAGAAGAAGCTACCGTGAGCAAATGAGGCGAGCAAACCAGACAAGCAAGCGAGGAGGCGGCGTCTGTGAGGAGGAGCCGAAGATGAAGGCGCTGAAGAGGCAACGAGGAGGCGGAGAGTCAAGCGGTGAGGAGGCGGTGGAAACTTGAGCGATGAGAAGCGGCGAGGAGGCGGTGGAAACTCGAGCGATGAGGAGAGGCACACGCGAGGGCTTTGGGAAAGAAAGAATCGCACGCAGCTTTTGGGAAAGGAAGAAGCGCGCGAGGCTTTTGGGAAAGGAAGAGGCTTTTGGTATCAGGAGGGTTCGGGAAAAATTAGGTATAAGGAAAAAAAAGAAAAAAGTGAAAATAAGGAAAATAAAAAAATAAGGAAAATAATAAAATGATTAATTGTAGTTTTATTTGTAATGTATCATATATAATAAATAGAAGTATTAACAGCGTACTAATTTTTGTATGCTATCGTTGTTATTATTTATTTGCAGCGTACGTTAATATGCTGTTAATAATAATATTAACAGCGTGCTTTTAATGTACGCTGTTGATGCTTCTCTTTTTTAAACAAATTATGGTATTAACAGCGCACATCAATATGCATGCTGTTAATAATACTATTAACAGCGTGTTTTTATTGTGCGCTGTTAATAACGCGCTGCGGAAAAGTAATTTTCTTGTAGTGTGCATAGTCCACTTGCAAGATTTGACATGACGATCTTTTTGAGCTCACCAAGGGGCATCATCATCCTGACTCACCAGAACACGGATTCCGTCAATAATCAACAACACACCATGCAGATAAAATCATTACCCGACTTACCGGGCCTATCGATCTAACAGAATAGATCTCGTCCATTGGTAAATCAAAGTAATAATTAATTAACTACATGGGCCCGTTATTATTTCAGGATTCAGAGATCGTACTCCATAATATAATCCGAGGTCTAATCCAATTTACGAAGTCAGTACAAAATTGGATGACCTCTCTTTTGGTCCTACTCAATGTGCACAAAGTACACTAGTGTAATTCTATGGTTAAGATAAACCACACCTAATTACACTACAACCATCCCGATGGTTTGTCCAACTCCATCTTAGTTGTGAGCCTCTTTCTTATACTTCTGCAAGGAACCTAATAACATGATCTTCTGTGCAGCACCACGCACCATGTTATCTACAATGCCAAGTATTAGACATTTTGTGCACATACTAATATAAACATGCATTATGTGATTTTGTGATTCTCTTTAAAATGTAAATGTATTCTAACCAAAAGCAAGGAGTATACGTCATAACAATACTAAACCACAAAAACCCACTTGATCATCATCCATACTATGATAAGGACATGCATAGGTCATAAACATGTATCAACACCAATCAATCATACAACTAGGTATACAAGCTAGTGATCATTCAATACCAAGTATATGACATGCAACGTTCCTACGTACACGTTCACATGTGTGTACTCTACCGAGTGAAAGTATCAAAGAGAGACTGTATTGGCATATACATGATTATTCCAAGTCCAAGCATCAAAGTATCAAGCAGGGATAATCAAAAGTAGATATAAAGTAATAAACATACTACTATCATAACAATAAGTCATGCATAGAAAATAGTATATCTACAAAAACAAGTAGAAGGTACCCGCTTCAAATGAAGATGCTCGTCAACAAAGAGAACTCTTATCCAAATGTCCAAATAAAAAAATCAGTGACTTGTATCAAAGGTCATAAGTTTAGCTATTTACAAAAGTAACTAGCTAAACTAACTACTAAATCATATTAGGACCCATCCTAATTATCCCATTTAATTAAGTCCTAGTTAAATGACAAATCCTATATACTCTGTGTAATTAACATTAGATTCAATTTAATTTTAATTCTAAATTAAACCCAAAAGATCACCTCTAGCAAAACCTACTCCATGCTCCGGAGATAGAGCATTCCATAATCAAATTCCAACTTACGGTATCATGGAAGACAAATTTGGATACACTCCCATACCTCACGACACCAACACAAAAACCCAGATTAGAAGGCCATTACTCAAATCAATCTTGTTCCTTATCCTTCCCAACACCATTGTTGCTCAATACCGATTACATATTACACATATGTAACTATCACATTATGCTATCAACTAATTGAATGTTTGCATATATCATTGGGTTGTTAACTCATTAACAAGTATGCAACAATATACATAGCACCCAACTGCACCTCTCTTTACATCGACCTTAGCTGTGGCACAACAAATCGATGCTCCAAGCTTAAGGCTGACCCATTAATCAAGAAATAGTTTTAATATGGTTGGAGCTCATTCAACCATTTAGTCAGGCTTGGATGTGTCCAACAACCAAAACTAAGGATTGACCTCTGACTCCAACTATATTAATCATAAACTAATTCCATGGTTTGAACATGTTGAGGTTCAAGCCGGGCATGGATGTGTCCATCAACCCAAACGAGAAACAAAACTCCGGTTCTAACCATATTAATGGAAGGTGTTGGCCTTAATATTTTGTAAGGGGTTTTGGGTCTCATCTTTTTCTTTTAATCACATTCATGACATATAATTATGTCATGTACTAACAATTTCCTTAATAAAGTATGTATGTGACTTAATTTATCAAGTCTCATTAATTGAATTAGGAACCGGATTTCCTAATTCTAATTTCATACTTTATTCAAGGAATTGTTTTGGGAAACAATTTCCTAAATTATCATAATCAATTTCGGAAATAATATGTTTAAGACTTTGATTTCTCTAAATCAAATCTTATTAAATTAAGAGACAGATTCCCTTAATTCAACCACATATTATTTTCATGAAAATCTTATTTAAGGAAATATACTCTATAGGAAACAATTTTCCTAATTAATTTTGGAGACAATAATATGTAAGAGCATCACCTCATAAATCAAATAAGGAAATTATCGTTTGAGAATCACCTCAAAATTTTCAAGATTTGATCACATATTTTATTTATGGAAAATTAATATCAATAACTTAATTTGGACGGCTCCTCGAGGCTCAATCCAAAATAAGAATTTATTGATAATATAATTTGGACGGCTCCCCGAGGCTGAATCCAAATTAAACATTTGACAGTTTAAATTCAATTTAGGAAATTTAATTATAACAACTAACTTTAAATTGGACGGCTCCCCGAGGCTCAATCCAAAATAAAGAATTTTATAAATAATTAAATCTCCAATTATGAATTTAAATGCCAATTAATATTCCTATAATTTGTCTAGACTTTCTTGAAAGAAAGTGCCCAAAATTGCGAGCTTTCCATAAATCGAAAGTTTTCAAAAATAAAAGGTTTTCAGAATAATTGTAAGTTTCTGGTACAAAGAAAACTTACGTATTTCCAAAATTAGAAATTTTCCAAAAATAGGAAATTTCCAAAATTAGAAAGTTTCCAAAAATGGAAAGTTTTCACAATTATCATAAAATTTCAGAAACAGAGGTATTTCAAAAGTTTGCGAAATTTCATGAGGATTTCCAAACCTTGAAATTCCTAAATCGGAAATTTACCATAATTGGAAAGTTTCCATAATTGGAAAATTTTCCAAAATTGAGATCATGGCAAAGTTTTCCGCAAAAACAATTATATGATTATGTTGAACACTAACCGACTCTGATACCACTGTTGGGACCGGGTGCATGTTGACATGGATGCGGGTTCGTAATTTTAAAATTAATTACGTGCAGCGGAAGGTTTAGCATAAATAATTTCTCAAATTATTTAACCACACATCTAAGCATGCAACTTTATCTTGTGTAGACATGATCATATATTTAAAATTTTGCAGAAACGTAAACTAATTTACGTATTACCTCGCGTAACTCAAAGGAAGGGACGAGATCCAACCGTAAGCGTCCCTCAGAAGCTCCGCCTCTATTCGCGTCCACGCCGAGTATCTTCGGGATGACTTCGCAAAGCCACGAGTTTCGTATTCTCGAGAACTACTAGATTCTCCGAGAACGCGACAAGAAAACCAAGAGATAAGTAATCACATCGAAAAACTCACTACCAAGGTTGGCCGGAATCACAATTCCGACGAGAAGGAGGAAGATGACTTGCGCCCAATCCCAAGGTGATGATGGCTGGAGAGGAAGATCATCCCAACGGAAGAACTTCGTCGCCTCGGTGCTTCTCCTTGTGCTCACGGCAAGAAGAAGGGAGAAGAGCCTTGTGGCCGGCCAAGAGGAAGAAGGGAGGAGAGGGAGAGAGCCCAGGCAAGAATACTTCGATTGATTTCCAAGCCTTGCCTTGGGTCCTTTATATAGTGACCTCTCAACCGCCAAGTCTCTTTTTTCTTATGGAATAAATTTTCTATGACTTATTCCATCATGTCAAATTTTATCATATTTTAATTCATGATAAAAACCGACCAAGTCTCCTTTTTTCTTATGGAATAAATTTTCTTATCATGGTAAATCAATCCATGATTGATTTTATAAAATAAACCAATCCATGGTTCATTTTAATTTCCATGAAAAATAAACCAAACCTTGGTTTATTATATAAAATTTATATCATCCATAATTTTATAAAACAAACCACACTTGGTTTATTTTATAAATTGAGCCAAAAACTTGGTTCTCTCCCTTTGTTGTGACCGGCCAAGCAAAGAGGATGGAGACCCTCTTTGGCCGGCCCATCCAAGCAACGCCCCAATGAATTAAACTTATTTAATTCATCTATTAAGTCTTCAAAAGACTTAGCCATTTTACGCTTCCGATGTGTCTCTGAAAATTCAGATTCGACTTATCGTTTGGCTTAACCAAACCTAATCTCTCTTGATTGGAAAATCCAATTTTCAACTCATTTTAAATCCCTCGGATTACTCGTAGTGCGTGTGACTAAATAGGCTTTCGATTTATGTTGGTCGTCTATAATTAACCAATTATAGAACGATCATGAGTGGCACCTAGTAGTACATCATGATCCCCAATTAATCGAAAGATCAACGGTTGACCTCAGAAACTATTCTGAAACCCTTCAGCAGCTATAATGAATTGTGCCCCATTCCCTTCACCATCTTATACCCACTTGGTTCAGGACATGGTTTATGTGTGTCAGTCCCCACTAGGCTGACTACGTCACACCTAGCCCAAGTAACGTTTTCTCGTCCTACGGATTCTAATTACTCTCATGTATTAAGAGATTCATACTCTGAACATGTCATGCTCTGGCCAGAGGCTTCGAGTAACAATCCGACGATAGGCCTCGGGTATACATCTCCTCGCAAGGAATGGTGAATCCTTTGTAGGCTGTTCAAACATCTTCGGGCACTTTGGCTTATACCCAATCATCCTGGGTCCACACCTCCTTGGAGATGCTTGCTTAAGATGTCAAAGTATAAGTCTCCATGACCAAGATGACTTGAACACCGCAAGTCAAAGGAACATCGCACTTAAGCTGCAGTAAGAACTTCATTGACATATCTATATGTAGACTACCATATGAAGTTTTACAGCCAGTCACTCCAATGAACTAGTTCCCTTAACTAGCATTCATGTTTATCTTCGAACATCCCAATGTCACCAACCAGTGAGAATCAGCTGATTAGAGAATAACCCATGCTAGTCTCAACAGAATTGATAGTGTCTGTATTTATCAATTCATCGACTAGGGACAATTTCAATACTTCACAATTGCACATGTAGAGATAATCACTAGTTGTGAATTCATCACAAATTCTCTCATGCTGTGAATTGTATTGCGGACATTCAGTAAATGAGTTTAAGATCTCAATCAAATACATAAACATGTATACTCAAATAGTGAATATTCATTTATTAAAATAAATGATTACAATCATAAGGTGATTGTCTTAGGACACTTTTCTCATATCACTAACATATTAGTCCCAGAAGAACCTCCGTCTAGCTCATGTAGCTCCTTGTGGGTGGAGAAGCCTCACCACAACCTCAATCAAGACCTCTTAGCACCACAAGAACACTTGAGCACAAGGTGACTACTAATTAGGGTTAACCACCACTAATTTCGTCAACATTGCTCAAGCAAACCGAGTTCTCTTAAATAGAACTCGTTTGTTGATCCATCCATTACCAGTCGACTGGTGCCAACACCAGTCGACTGGTGCCACCACCAGTCGACTGGTGCCACCACCAGTCAACTGATAGTTGTCGAATTTGAATGTTACAGTCCAACATTTGAATTTAGCCGATACCAGTCGAATGCATAAAAAGATTAGTCGACTGATCTTTCTGTGCCCTCAACCAATCAACTGATCCCATACCAGTTGACTGGTAAAACCCTAAACCTATGATTTTAACCATGAGTACATTCACATAGTACTCGTCCTCACCTGACCAACCTAGACCTAGCCTTATAGCCTCCTCTATTAGCCTCACGTCCCTCAGATGCCTCTCTATCCTTCACATTTTGCCTTCTAGAGCTTCCTTTGACCTCGGTCCTTGTTGTCGGGTCTACGGTCCCTCATGACTCACTTGACTCTTCATTGCAGTCTTGACCTATTACCTTCAAGCATTCTTCGGTTTGGCTCTCATCCCTTGCATGCATACAAGCCCATGGCTCGTCCTCATTGTTGGTGCAATCAACCCAAGGTTGATCAGGTAGATCATGGGTTTTGATGTGTAAGTCAATATGATTCAGTTAGGTTTTCATGTTGATATGTGTACTTGAGTCGTGCAGGACTTGGTAGATTACACATGAGCAACGAAGTGTCGCATCCGAGGGACGAGAGCTAAGGAAGAGAACTTCAAGGGTGAGCCAAGGAAGTAGACTTCAAAGGCATACACGAATGATGGCATGGAGGCAAGCTGTGGACTTGTGTGTGCACCCGAGAGATGAGAGCCGAAGGAAGAGAACTTCAAGGGGCAAGCCGAGGAAGTGGACCTTAAGGCATATGCGAAGGATGGGCTTCGGTGTGAGGTTGAGTGGACTTGTAAGCTGGGCAGTCAACTGGCAGTAGGATCAATCGGCTGCCAGCATCGAGCGAAAGTTCACAGAAAGATCAGTCGACTGGTGAGTTCGAAAAATAGCCGTTAGGCTTGCCGTTGGCTAAGGGATTAGTCGACTAGCCCTCGGGGTAGTCAACTGATGGCGGGCTGGGTTGTTTGTTTAAACAACCCTCTCCATTATTTAAGTGGGAGCTTAAGGCTAAGAGATGATTAGCTCTTAATTGTAAGATCTTCTCTCTAGTGCTCATATTCCTCCTCAAACCCTATATTCATCTTATAAGGAGGAAGAAAGATTGTGAGAGGTTGTTCTCCACCGAGAAGGAGAAAGACTTAGCCGAAGATTGCCGGGGCGTGATCCACCGAAGGATCAAGGGATCATCCACCTCAAGGACACGTCGTGGAGTAGGAGCAAGAAATCTCCAAACTAGGTAAAACGGTATTGTGTTAGCATTGTTATTTTAATTGTTAAGCTTCCACTCGTGCTAACATTGTAGGGAGAATTGCGACTTAGGGTGATCGAGCTATTCACCCCCCTCTAGCCGGGCCATTGATCTGAACAAGTGGTATCAGAGCGCAAGGAAGCCTTCAACGGACTAACCGCCAAGAAGAGTAAAATCTTTGAAATGGTTGGCTCACACATCCAACCACCAAAATTCGAGGGAGAATTCTCATGGTGGAAGAAGAGAATGGAGGTATTCTTCAATACCGATTTTGACATAATGCTAACTATGAAAAACGGGTTTGAAGTGCCTAGGGATCAAGAGAACAAGCTACTTGATGAAATAAGATGGGCGTGAAGCAAAGAGATGACCATCAAGCAAATTTCAAAGCTTTGCATCATCTACTAAGTGTACTCCCTCAACAAGAAGTAACAAGGATTGGGAGTTACTCAAATGCAAAGGATTTATGGGAAAGGCTAGTAGAGATTCATGAAGGCACTTCGGAGGCAAAGATGGCAAAGAGAGACCTTCTCGGATCCCAACTCAACAATATCAAAGGGTCGAGGAGCAAATCTCATGGTAGGAAAGGGTCAAGGAGCACAAGTAGAACAAGGAAGATTATTTGCTACAATTGCCAAGGAGAAAGACACATGAGAGATGAGTGTCCCCTCTTGATGAAGAAGGAAGGAAAGAAGAAAGAAGAGAAGAAGAAATCAAAAGAGAAGGAGAAGAAAGTGCAAAATTTGAAGGTTACATGGGATGATTCATCCTATTGGAGGAGGAGGAGCATCATGTATCCCATTTTGTACTAATGGGAATCGATGACATTGCCTCCACGTCATCCGAAATTGAAGTTGAAGGGAGCTCAAGTGAAGGGGGAGGCTCAACTTCGGAATCGGACGTCTCGGTAAGTGAGGTATACAACTTACCCACTTCTACTCCTGTAAAAATAATTTCTAGTACTAATGATGATTTGGTTAATGCTAGAAAGAAAATTAAGTGCTTAAAAAATGAGATGTGCTTGTTAAAGGAAAAAATAAGAATCCATGGAAATTAAGGATGATGTGCATGTTTCTTCTTCCATTTCAAATGACTCATGTTTAGAAGAAGAAAATAAGGATTTAAGGGAAAAGGTAGATAGGCTTACCAAAGCCCTTAAGAAATTTTAAATTGTCTCAAAAACCCTAGATATGATCATTGAGAGTCAAAAGGCAAGTTTCAAGAAAGAAGGGTTAGGGTTTGGAAAATCTAGTAATGAAAAAACATATCATTGTCTACTTGCTAGAGGACAAGCAAAGACCAAGACCCTAAGTAAGAAATGGATCCCTAAGGAGTACTTGGTTAACCCAATTAGAAAACATTTCTATTGGGTACCAAAGTCAATCCTCAAGGATTAGAGGATTTTGAGAAAAGTCAACCATGGTATTAGAATTTCAAATTTTTGAAATATGGTTGACTTGAGGCATTAAGGGGGAGTTTGTAGCACGTAGTAGAATTTCATGATAAATTGGGCTAAATATGGGTTACCTTAAAAATATCTCATATTACTTTGCTTCATGATTATATTCATGTATATGAGATGTTAGGATGATACAAATAACACACTTATGCTTGTGGCATTTTGTTGGGTTATTGGATATATCACATTATTGAAAATAGACCAAGTATGGGGAAAGCAAATATTTAATTAATGGACATCTTGCCCATAGATCATAGTTGGACATATCAAATGATTTGAAAATATTTCTGTGTTTTATCTGCTATGGTATGGGTTTGCAAAATACATGGTTTCAAAACTAGAATGTAAGTTTGATACAAAATGGAGTGTTTTTCAAAGAATTTGAGTTTTGGTTAAAAAGTCAAACATGTTTAGATTTTTTTATAAAAATGTATTTTTCTCTGTTAGAATACATCATAAGAAATATGTTTGCAAAATTTCATAATTTTTTGAATTTTATAGAATTGTATATGTATTTCTGAACTTTAGCTCAAAAGCTGAAATTTTCAGACTAATATGTATCAGTCGACTAGCCCAGAGGGTAGTCGACTGAACATTCTGTGACTTGGCATTTCACTGAGACCAGTCGACTGATAACTGAATCAGTCGACTGGGACAGGTAGTTTCTGATTTCTGGGCTTTTTCAGAATATGAAACTTGTCCCAAATTGATACCAATAGGTAATATTGCTTGGAGCAATCTTTTTTATGGTGTTAAAGGGGGAGAATTGAAAGGTTTAAGTTAGATTTTAACTTAACTCTTTATGTTTATGGAAAAAATTGAAAATCTTGTGATAAGGCATAGGTTAAGAGAGAGGAAGTATGTTTATGCTTCTTAGTATACTATGCTTTTAATTTTTAATTGTTATGTTAGTACCTTAACTTAAACATATTGTCACAGATCAAAAAGGGAGAGATTGTTGGTGCAATCGACCCAAGGTTGATCGGGTAGAACATGGGTTTTGATGTGTGTGTTAATATGATTAAGTTAGGTTTTTTATGTTGATATGTGTACTTGAGTCGTGCAGGACTTGGTAGATTACACATGAGCAACAAAGTGTCGCATCCGAGGGAGAGAGCCAAGGAAGAGGACTTCAAGGGCGAGTCAAGGAAGTAGACTTCAAAGGCATACGCGAAGGATGGCATGAAGGCAAGCCGTGGGCTTGTGTGCGCATCCGAGGGACGAGAGCCGAAGGAAGAGAACTTCAAGGGGCAAGCCGAGGAAGTGGACCTCAAGGCATACGCGAAGGATGGGCTTCGGAGTGAGGTTGAGTGGACTTGTAAGCTGGGTAGTCGACTGGCAGTTGGATCAGTCGACTGCCAGCATCGAGCGAAAGTTCATAGAAAGATCAATCGACTAGTCAAGGGACCAGTCGACTGGTGAGTTCGAGAAATAGTCGTTAGGTCGTTGGTTGAGGGATCAGTCGACTGGCCCTTGGGGCAGTCGACTGATGGCGGGCTGGGTTGTTTGTTTAAACAGCCCTCTCCACTATTTAAGTGGGAGCTTAAGGCTAAGAGAAGATTAGCTCTTAATTGTAAGATCTTCTCTCTAGTGCTCATCTTCCTCCTCAAACCCTAGATTCATCTTGTAAGGAGGAAGAAAGATTGTGAGAGGTTGTTCTCCACCGAGAAAGAGAAAGACTTAGCCGGAGATTGCCGAGGCATGATCCACCAAAGGATCAAGGAATCGTCCACCTCAAGGATACGCCGTGGAGTAGGAGCAAGAAATCTCTGAACCACATAAAAGGGTATTGTGTTAGCATTGTTATTTTAATTGTTAAGCTTCCACTCGTGCTAACATTGTAGGGAGAATTGTGACTTGGGGTGATCGAGCTATTCACCCTCCCTCTAATCGGGCCATCGATCCCAACACTCATATCATCCTTCGCATATGCCTCGAAGTACGCTTTCCTCAGCTCATTGTTGCTACCTTGTCCACGGTCTCTCGGATGCACTATCCTTCACCGGACCTGAAGCTATCAAGCTTAGTCATGTGTGTATCTTACAAAACTTGTACACTCAAATACACATATCAAATACAAGGGCAAACCTAACTTAAACCGTTTGCCTAAACATCAAAACACATGGTCCCACGAACCATATATTGCCTCAACACATCCTGTATACTTGATAAATTTATCAAATAGCAATAAGACTTAACTTGAACCTTTGATAAAATCAAAATATAGGTTCAATAATGGTGCATCCTGTACCAACAATCTCTCCATTTTTGATATTTAGTAACCTGGTTCAAAGTTAAGTTAAAAACATGATAATGAAATAACTTCCCCTCAACTTAAACTCTCCTGAATATAATATCACTCTCCCTTTGACCTACATAAAAAAAAAATAGGGTCATTGCATAGAGCAATAAAATATAGAGTGGAAAATGTTCTAAATAGAAAATTTTAAAAATATTCCTAAGACAAAAATAAATATTCATTTTGAAACTTTTAAAAATTTTGACAATAAATTTTGAAAGTTTCTAAGGTATGAAGATTTTCAAAAGTTTTCCAAGGTAAAGTAAAATTTGAAAATTTTATAAAGAAAAGTTTGATAAAAAGTTTGAGAATTTTCTAATGTAAGTATATGCAAATAAAATTTTAATATTTTATAAGGTAAAAGATTTGAAAATTTTCTAAGCTTAAAATAAGTTTTGAAAATTTTCTTAAGAAAAATCTAAAAAGTAAAGTATTTGAAGTGATTTTAGATGAAATTTTGAAAACAAATTTTCTTAAGAAGAAAAGAAGGTTTTTCTTAAATTTTAAGATGGAAACACAATATGAAAATTCTAAAAATTGTAAAAATTTAATGAGACAAAAGCAAAGTTTTTCTAAGAGATATTAGCATTAAAAAATTTTCTAAGATGAAAACAATTTTTTTTATTTTTTAAAAATAGTTTCTATGATGAAAACACAATTTTGAAAATGTTTCTAGAAAATTTGAAAAAGATTTCTAAAGTTAAAAATTAGTTTTGAGGTAGATTTCAAAAAAAAATTCAAAATGACGATGCTTCCCCTTAATTTGACATTTGCTTTTGAAAAGATATCATAAAGTCCAAGCATGCATGGGTTTAAAGAATTATCTAAAAAATATCGTTATTTTTAAATGTCTAACATTAATTTTTAGCTGCTTATCATAAGATAACAGCATTTGACTAAGGTCAGTCTAGTTGAGTGTTTTGGGTTCCAATTTGTTTGTTTACTAAACAAGATCACTCAACTTGATTATTGTTTGTTTAACGCCCAGATTTATGTCGATGCACTGATCAAAACATTTGAAATCTAAGTTAAATCCTTAACTTCTCTCCTCATTCTATGTTTCACAATAGACAAACAAAAAACCCTAGTGTGCTTGTGAAATGTTGGCTTTCTATAACTATAGGTGCATGCTTACTATGGTATAACCTATGCTAGTTCTATTTTATAGGAAAAATGAAAGTTTTGAAAATAATTTTAAAAATGATATGTTTTGAAATATTCTAAAATAGTTTTGAAAAAATAGAGTTACATAACATATTCTATAAAATGCATTCCTAATTGTTGTCTAAATTACTAAATTCAAATTCTGCAATAGTTTAGTAAATATGTCAACTAGTTTTGATTTGGATTCAATGTAGTTAACTTTAATGTTTCCTTTTATAACATGATCTCTAACAAAGTGGCGCTTAACTTCTATGTATTTGGTTCTAGAGTGATATACTGGATATTTAGTTAGGTTTATAGAGCTTTTATTATCAATAAATGTTTTGACATTTTTGTAATCCAAGTTAAAGTCTTTTAAGGTATAGGACATCCATAATGTTGGTGCCGGAAGCACCAGATTGAACCTGGATTTTGATAATGGCAAAGGGTTCAAAGTTAAGGTTAAGGTGTTATCTAATGAATCTGTTAAGTGTGCAGGAAAGTCCTAGGTAAGCTAATCACAAAGTCTTAACCTGCAGGGTTGAGCAATAAGTCCTAGTCATGGACTGGGCATCGAAGACCTGACCGGGGGTTGGGCAATAAGTCCTGGTCGTGGACTGGGCACCGAAGTCCTGATCCGGAAGATCGGGCAGAAGTGTTAGCTGGGCAGGAGTTGCAGACAGAAGTAGAGACGGGTCGAGGAAAGGACGTCTTGAGATCCGACAGTCTCGAAGGCCGAGCAAAAGTCCAACCGAAGGAGCCGGTTGGTGAAAGGTAACTTCTCCAGAGTGGAGTAGGTGAGGACGCGTTCCCCGGAAGAGGGAACAGTAGGCGTCGATTCAACCTAAGGTTCCATTTGGAAACCCAAAGTCAGAACCAAGACAGTGCAGGATATTATTTATACTTAATTTTATTATTATTGTTATTCTAGAACTAACCCAGGTTGTAGGAGCAAGAGGTTCATGTTTCGGCATCCCAGGCGCCTGAGAGGGCTCAGGCGCCCGAGAACACAGGCGCCCCATATGGGGTTTCTTCCTGTGGCTGCGAAGCTGAGCTGGCAGGTTGCCACGTCAGCATATGAGGCACCCGTGAACAGTCAGGAACCCTAGACGTCCCAGGCGCCCTGGATGGGGGATAGATGTTAGCCAAGTCTGCGGATAAGCTTGCGCCCAAACCGACCGACGTGGCAAGCGCCCCATTCAACACAGGTGCCCTGGACACCAGGTATCCTTATCTGTTTTGTGAGATGTATTAATTTTATCTTGGTTTTATGTTAAAACTATGATTTGATTGAAACTTGTATTAGATTTAGGTTTAACAATTAGTAAGTTGAAAATAAATTTCGATAATTGGCTTCCAGGTATTGGCGAGGCACAGAGGTCTTCTTTGGTCGTAGCCTTATTGGATCATCAACCCTTTCCTAGACAAAGCTTTTTAAAGAAATTTTATTCTCAAATTACTTATTGAGAAACCCTGGTCTAACTAGTTGAGGATTTGATGAGGTAGCTTCGATTAGTTCCACCTGACTAATAGGACCAAATAGGGTACGTCTTACCCTACCTGACTTTTTAGACAAGCTTTCCTAACATACTATCATCTCGCCCTACCCTAATACTTGGTTGTGCAAGTTTCAATTAAGTCAGATCCTTATCTAACCATTCCTAAGTCTAAGCATAATATTTTTGCAAAAACAAAATAAACAAGCATCAAACAGCAAGGAAAAAAAATTAACTAACTATAAAAATGATTTTTATATTAGCTCCCCCTGGACTCAAGTCTCGGTATGGGCTAGGCAAGATGTGAATCTTGTCCTTGGGAATCTAATATTGGTTTGGTTCAGCTTGATTTGTCAAGCATAATTTTGGGACCCATGCTTGGACTCGAGTTCTACTTGGGTTCAAAACAGAGTAGTATTATCTGTACCGTGAGTTGGTTCAATAACCAAGTCCAGATCGATTTAGAACTGGTTTTTGTTTTCCAAGAATTATGTCAAGACTCTTGGAACCCAAGGTAAATCGTTCTAACACAACTCTAAGTTCCCTTACCTGAGTTTTCAAGGAGGAATTCTCCTCCTCATGTTTTTGGACTTGAGTGGAGTTCCTTCCTGAACTTGTTCAATTAAAGAGCTAGAGTTGACTCCCTCTTTCAGGATTTTGACTTCCTGTCGGAGGGATTCGACCCAAACATTGGCTTTGTCCAACTTACGAGACATATAGGAAATTAGGTCGTAAAGCTGAGATTCGAGATAACCTCTTACCGCTATTTGTTCATCTTCCGAAATTGAGAGCCTTCCGGTTCCAACGCTTTCTTCTGCTTTCGATTTCGATTCGGTGTCGAGATTTTCCGATGCTGTCAGTGCAAGGAGGTTTGCATGTGGTACTTCTTCTTCTTCTTCTAAAGATGACTCGTCCCACGTAGCTTTGAGCACCTTCTTCCTCCAGTTCTTCTTGTTTTCCTTCAAGTTGGGACACTCCGATTTATAGTGACCCTTCTTGTTGCACCCATAAAAGGTTACCTCACTTTTTGCTTTTTGACTAGTAGAAGGTTTAGCTAGATCATCCTTTTGCTGGTTCGCCTTCTTCATCTTTCTTTGGCCCTTGATCATCTTGTAGTAGCTCTGGGCCATTCGGACCAGCTCTGGGTAATCGATTCCGTCGTCATCAGACTCTGAGTCAGAATTTGACTCGGGTATCGGTTGCATTTTTTCTTCTTTTGCTTTACAGGGACTTTTCCTGCGAAAAAAGCTAAACCCTTCTCGACTTGTGAAATGTTAGTCCGTTCATGGAGTTCTAACTCAGATAAAAGTTCATCTAGTTTAATATCTGAAAGGTTCCTAGAAACCTTGTAAACATCTACCATAGGTGCCCACAAAGAATTTCTAGGGAACGAATTTAGTGTATACCTGATTAGGTCACGGTTTTCAACCTTGTGACCTATCATGTGTAGTCCGTTCATCAGTTCTTAGATCCTTGCGTGAAGCTGTGCAGCTGTTTCACCGTCTTGCATCTTGATCGTGTACAGCTTGTTGAGAATGAGATCTCGCTTACTGATCCTCATGTCTGATGTCCCTTCGTGCAACTCGATCAATTTGTTCCATGGTTCTTTAGTGCTACTGAACAGGCCGACGCGGTTGAGTTCCTCCTTCGTCAATCCACACTGGAGGGTCTAAGTAGCTTTAGCGCCCGCTTCTATCTTGTTTTTGAGCGAAGCGTCCCACTCAGAGTATCCTTGAACTTCTCCTTCCGATTTCTTTGGGATCTCCACTCCAGACTGGATGATGATCCACATTTCCACCTGAATCTTCAAGTGGACCTCCATGCTGCTCTTCCAGTAGGAGAAATACTCTCCAGACAACAAAGGAGGACGTGTGCTGTTGTAACCTTCTTGCATGGCCATTTAATATTCCTGAAAAAAAAAAAAAACTTGTTCCATACTTTGTCTTGGATTAGTAGTGAGGTATAAAAAGAATAAAATATAAATTCGAGTGGTGTTGCACTAACCTCGAAAAATGAGAAAATTTTATGAAAAAGAATGAATGAAAGAAAGAGAAAAAAATTCCAAAAAAACTGCTCAGATGGCGGTTTCACCAAGGTTGAGCAACCCGCTCTGATACCACTTGTGGGATCCTTGTAATCAGCAGAATAATAGTGATTACTAAAAATTTTTGAAATAATAGAAAACACAGCGGAAGAATAAAAAACAACGCTACCAAGTTTCTTTTTACTTGGTTCAGAGTCTTTAACGGCTCCTACTCTAAGGCCCACGGTCCTTGATCGTTTTCGTTGGACAATTCTATAATTCAAATAAGTTTTATAAATAGATAATTCGAGTACAGAATTAAACAGTGAAATTAAATATACCGATGACTCAAGAAAGGTTGCAGAGAGTCTTGGGAAGCATGCCATTGATCTTGATCGTTGGCGGCGCGGGAAACTCGAGCACAGAAGAGATTCGGAGAGTGTTGGAGTGCTTGAGTCGCAATAAAGTTGTTATGAGTTGATGTGTAATTTGTTTGGAAACCAAAGGGGTGAAGCCCCTTATATAGTCTGTTCTCGGGCACCTGAGGCTTATTGGGTGCCTGCCATGTGTAGCGAATCGAGCGTGTACTTATCCGAAGACTCGACCAAACCTTTATCCTTCGGTCTTGGGCACCTGGGACCTCTGAGGCGCTTGATGGCTCACGGGCGCCTGAGTTGCTGACATGGCATCCTGCCAGCTCAGGCACTCACCCGTTGGAAAACACCTCAACACAGGTGCCTATTACCTATCAGGAGCCTGGTATCTCGGGCGCCTGAACCCTTTCAGGCGCCTGGGATGTAGCAGTTACTTCCTTTCACTTCTGCAACCAGGGTTAGTCCAAGAACAGTATAACATAGATAATAAGTGTATGAATAATAGCCGGAGCTGTCTTGGTTCTGACTTTGGATTTCAAAATGAAACGCTAGGTCGAACCGACGCCTACTGCTCCCTCTTCCAAGGAACGCGTCCTCACCTACTCCTCTCAAGAGAAATTTCCTTTTGCCAACCGGCTCCTCCGGTTGGACTTTTGCTCGGCCTCCGAGACTGCCGGATCTCGAGACGTCATTACCTCGACCTGCCTCTACTTCTGTCCGCAATACTCGCTCGGATAAGACTCCTGCCCAGTCTTCTGGATCAGGATTTCGGTGCCCAGTCCACGACCAGTACTTCTTGCCCAACCCTTGGCCAGGCCTTCTTGCTCAACCCTGCATGTCAAGACTTCATGCCTAGGTAAACTAGGACTTTCCTGCACACTTGGTAAATCCATTAAATCACAATATAAACTTAACTTTGAACCCTTTGTCATTATCAAAACCATGTTCGATCTAGTGCTTACGACACCAACAAAAAGCATCCTAATTGATTCGAGTTTAGCTACAGGTGTATAAGTTTCATTATAATCTAATCCTTCAATTTGACAGAACTCTTTGACCACTAAACGGGCTTTGTTTCTAACTATTTCTTCTTTATTATCTAGCTTATTTCTAAAACCCCACTTAGTGTCTATTATAGTCTTACCTCTGGTTTTGGTACTAAGTCACAGACTTAGTTTCTCTCAAATTGGGCTAACTCTTCCTACATAGCTATAATCCAGTCTGGGTCAAGTAAGACTTCTTCTATAAACTTGGATTCAATCTTAGAAATCAAAACAACCTGACTTAGGTTTCTATAGGATGATCTTGTTCTATCACCTAATGTTGGGGCACCTAAGATTTGATCAGTCGGGTGATTTAACCTAGTCCTAGATGATGGTTCAGGTTGTTCGGATTCAATTATTGGCTCAGCTGGTTAGACTGGGCTTGATTCAGGTATCAATTCTATTTCTTCTAAGGTTTGGTCTGAGTTGTTAGACTAGGTTGATTGGTTAAGTCAGGTGAGTTAGTTAAGTTAGGCGTATTTGTTGGTGCAGACAGCACCCAAGTCGAACCTGTGTTTTGATAATGGCAAAGGGTTCAAAAGTTAAGATATAATGTTGATCTAACATATTTACTAAGTGTACAGGAAAAGAAGCCCTAGGTACACTAGGCACGAAGTCCTGGTCGAGGACTGGGCACGAAGCCCTGGCAAGGAGCTGGGCACCGAAGACCTGCTCGGAAGGTGGGCACGAAGTCCTGGTCAAGGACTGGGCACGAAGCCCTGGCAAGGAGCTGGGCACCGAAGACCTGGTCAGGTGCATCGGGCAAAAGTCCAACCGGAGGAGCCGGTTGGCAAAAGGTAAACTCTCCTGAGAGGAGTAGGTGAGGACGCGTTCCCCGTCGAGGGAACAGTAGGCGTCGGCTCGACCTAGGGCTCCATTTTGGAGACCCAAAGTCAGAACCAAGACAGCTACGGCTGTAAAATGCACTAACATGCTTGCTTTGTTTTGTTTGGTACTAACCCTGGATGCAGGACCGAAGGAACGAGTCTCTGCAGCTCAGAACGCTCCAAAGGAGAGGAGCAGCAGCTGGGTTGGGCGCCCGGGAGGTCCCGGGCGCCCTAAGTCAAAGCCAAACAAAGAGTTAGCAAGAAAACGCTTCGGAAGCCTATGCTCCCGAGCGCCCCCGTGCTCCCGGGCGCCTCGGATGCCTCGAGCGCCCCGGGCTCAAGCCAACGAGAAGCCAGCGGACCGAGTCAACCCGGGCGCCCCCTGCATCCCGGGCGCCCACAGTCAACTCTCAGCCCTATTCAAGTGGGATAAGGGCTGACCGAGACTTGTCCGGATCGACTGACACGTGGGGGGGTGCCCCCAACGTTCAGCGCGCCCCAGGAGGCTATAAATAGCCCCTCGACCCTAAGGCTTCAAACAACACATCTTTCCAACGCTATTACGCTCTTCGACTCAAGCGCTCTGCTCCAGAAGCCTTCCATCTCGAAATTGAAGCGCCGACGACGACCTTACGCACCGAAGTATGATCCATACCAGGCGTTGATCACGAAGGGTAACTCTGTTTTCATTTACTGCAAAATTTCTGTATCATTCTCTATAAAACACTTTGCGCATTATAGAATTGCCCGCAGTAAACGGTCAAGGACCGTGGGCCTTGGAGTAGGAGCCGACCGCGACTCCGAACTAAGTAAATCCTTATGTTCGTGTCTTTCTTTGTGTTTTTAATTTCCGCTGCTTATTCTCTTAAGGTTTTATCAGAAAACGTTTTACGATATTCACCCCCCCCCCTCTATCGTTATTCTCGATCCAACAAGTGGTATCAGAGCAGGGAAGCTCAAATCTGGTGCAACCACCAATTTGAGAATTTTTTTCAGATTTCTTTTTAAATTATTTTCAAATTTTCATTGTTAATCGAGGTTGGTGCAACACCCCTCGATAAATATTTTTTTTCTTCCCGCACTACTAATCCAAGACCAAGTCTTGGGATATTTCTTTCTTTTTACTCTTATTTTTAGATAAATTCTTAAATGGCCATGCAAGAAGGCTTCAGTACCGCAAGACTGCCGCTCTTCGGTGGGGAGGACTTCTCCTACTGGAAGAGCAGAATGGAGGTCCACCTGAAAACTCAGTTGGACATGTGGATAATCATCCAGTCAGGACTGGAAATACCAAGGAATGCTGACGGAGTACAACAATCTTACACTGAATGGGACACTGCACTCAAAAAAAAAATTGAAGTCGATGCCAAAGCGACCCAAACACTCCAATGCGACCTAACCAAAGAGGAGCTGAACCGGATGGGTCCATTCAACAGCGCCAAAGAACTCTGGGGTAAGCTGATCGAACTACACGAAGGAACCTCCGACACCCGAATCAGCAAGAGGGACCTTCTGCTGAACAAGCTGTATACCATCAAGATGAACGACGGCGAATCAGCTGCTCAGCTCCACACCAGAATTCAGGAGCTGATGAATGGTCTACACACCATCGGTCATAAGGTAGAAAATCGTAACCTAATAAGGTACGCCCTTAACGCTTTCCCAAGAAACACCTTGTGGGCATCTATGGTAGATGCGTACAAAGTTTCAAGGGATCTTTCAAAAATTAAGTTAGATGAACTATTTTCTGAATTAGAACTGCATGAGCAAACTAACTGCAATCTGGCCGAGAAAGGCATTGCCTTTGTTGCAGGTAAAGCTGGAAAGACAACCAAGAAGAAACTTCAACCTGCACCCGAGTCTGATTCAGACTCAGACTCAAAAGACAACGAAGGAGATCGACCCAAGCTGGTCCGGCTTGCCCGGAACTACTACAAGGAATTGAAGAATCAATCCAACAGAAGAAAAGCCAGCCGAAAGAAGAACGATCCAGCTGAACCAACGAAAAACAAATCAAGTGTGACTTGTTTCGAATGCAACAAAAAGGGTCATTTCAAATCGGAATGCCCTAACCTAAAGGAAGCCAAGAAAGCAAGAAGAAAGAAGGCTCTTCAAGCAACGTGGGACGAGTCTTCCTCCGAAGAAGAAGAAGAGACCCCACAGTCAAACCTGCTTGCACTAACCGCCTCAGAAGAAATCGAGACCGAGTCAGAATCGGAGCCGGACGACGGCAAACCCACATTTTCAGAGGATGGCGGAATCACTGTAAGTGGTTTTTCTAGAAGTCAATTAAACGAATTAATTACATATCTTTCTCGAGACTTGGCAAAAGCTAAACTCCGAGTCGAATCTCTCCGATAGGAAGTAAAACTCCTGAAAGAGGGAGCTGACTCTGGATCCTTAACTAAGAAGGTTCAAGAAGGAACCTCTACTCAAGTTGAAAAACTTGAGAAAGAGAACTCCTCCTTGAAAACTCAAGTCAAGGACCTCAGAACAACATTAGAACGGTTCACTTCCGGTTTCAAGGGTCTAGACATGATTCTTAGAAAACAGAAGTCGGTTCTAAATCGATCCGGATTAGGCTACAGAACCAAATCTAGACAAAGATCCTACTATGTTGTACTGAACCAGTCCATACCTAAATTTCAGGCATGGGTACCCAAACTATGCTTGAACAAACAAACTGGATCAAATCAGTATTGGATCCCCAAGGACAAGATTCACATCTTGCCGAACCATTATCGTGGCTTTAGTCCAGGGGGAGCCAAATTAAAAACAATATTTATAGTTAGATAAATTTCAATTCTTGTTTTCAAATTGCATGATTGCTTGTTTATTTAATTTCTGCAATCTACCATGCTTAGACTTAGGAATGGTTAGTTTAAGGACTGAACCAACTTAACTGAAATTTGAACAACATAGTATTGGGTGGCGGTGAGATGATAGTACGTTAGGGAAGCCAATTCTATTAAGGCAAGTATACACTACTTGGTCTCTTTAGACTGGTGAAACTAGCCGAAGCTACCGATCCAAGACCCGAGCTAGTTAGACCAGAATTTTTCAAAAAATAATTTTGAAAATGAAATTTCATTAAAAGGCTTTGTCAAGGAAAGGGTTGATGATCCAATAAGGCTGCGGCCAAAGAAGGCCTAGTGCCTCGCCAATACCTGGAAGCCAATTTTTGAAATTCAAATTCAAATTATTCTTTGTAAAATTAGAATCTAACACAAATTTTCAGTTAATTATAGATTCAAACATTTTTTAAATAAACTCAAAATCAACTATTTTTAAAATTAATTTAACTTTTTCAAAATAAATCATGATTTTACAAAATAATTTTATCTACTAAAACCTGTCTCACAAAACCTATAAGGCTAACATGATTGATAACCCTAGATTTGGGTGAGACAGACTAGGCTGTGAAAATCAATTTTGGCTATTCCTGATTCTAATTGGATCCAAATCAACAAAACTCTTTATGTGTAGGAACATAAAGATTTGGACCAATGGATGTTGGATAGCGGATGCTCCAGACACATGACTGGGGATAAATTAAAATTCACCAAACTCAAGTTCAAAAACCTAGGCTCAGTAGCATTTGGCAACAATGCTACACTCAAGGTGATTGGGTCAGGTAATATTGAACTCAAATCTGACTTTGTTATTAAAAAGGTGCTTTTGGTTGAAGATTTTAAATTTAACTTGCTTAGCATAAGTCAATTATGTGATACTGGCTATGTAGTTACCTTTACCAACTCTAACTGCCTGATTAGAAACTTGCAAGACTCAGAAATCATGCTTAAGGGCTCTAGGAAAAATAATGTTTACACTATAAACCTACCTCTAGTACCTAAGTGCATGTTAACTCAGTTAGAACAATCAACCCTCTAGCATAGGAGATTAGGTCACACAAATTTGAGAATAATTTCGAAAATCACCCAACTTGGCCTAATTAAAGGTATCCCTAAAATTAAAAATCATGAAAACTTAATATGTGAATCATGTAATCAAGGTAAACAAACCAGGTCTAATCACAAACTAATTCAATCTGATCTAACTCAAACCACACTTGAGCTCCTACACCTTGACCTATTTGATTCACATGGAGCCAAGTCACTAAGCGGAAACCGGTACTGCTTAGTAATAGTTGATGTTTACTTACCTGGGTTAGGTTTCTAAAGACCAAAGATGAAACCCTAAATCTATTTAATGACTTTTGTAAGTTAATTGAAAATCAAAATGATACAAAAATCAAAAGACTTAGGAGTGACCACGGGGGAGAATTTGAAAATCAACGATTCGAGGAATTTTGTAAGGTAAATGGGTATAAACATGAATTTTCGTGTCCTAGAACCCCCCAGCAAAATGGCATAGTCGAAAGGAAAAATAGAACCCTACAGGAAGCCACTAGGGCTATGCTCAATGAATTCAACTTAGCTAACCAATATTGGGCAGAAGCAACTAGTACGGCTTGCTACATCCAAAATAGGGTACTAATTAACAAACGACACAATAAAACACCCTATGAATTATACTACCATACACTTCCAAACCTACACTACCTAAGGGTCTTTGGGTGCAAAGTCCATATCCTAAACACCAAGGACTATCTAGGTAAATTCCAGTCTAAGCCAACCCCAGGCATCTTCGTAGGATATTCAACCACAAGTAGAGCCTATAGGGTTTACAACAAACAAACTAAGAAAATTGAAGAAACAACAAATTTAATATTTGATGAAGAAATCAACTCAAAATCTGATAATCCAGATCTAACTTCATCAAAAACTGATCAAGAAGATAATGAACAAACAGTTGAACCTTTAATTGAACCCTTAAATTAACTAACTATTGAACCAACTTCTGAGTCAATTGAACCAAATGTTGAACCAAACATTGAACCAAATATTGAACCAAATCGACCAGACGGACCTGAGGCTGAACCAAGTTCTAGAAAAACCAAGAAACCCGGACTTAGTCACCCTACTGATCAAATTATGGGTGATCCAACTTTAGGAGTCAGAACTAGGTCTTCCTATAGAAACCTTAGTCAGATAGCAATGATTTCAAAAATTGAACCTAAGACTATAGAGGAAGCCCTACCTGATCCTATTGGATCATAGCTATGCAAGAAGAATTAGCCCAATTTGAAAGGAACCAAGTCTGGGAACTAGTACCTAAACTTGAGGGCAAATCCGTCATTGACACTAAGTGAGTTTTTATGAATAAGTTAAATGATCAAGGAGAGATAGTCAGAAATAAAGCCCGCTTAGTAGCGAAAGGATTCAGTTAAGTAGAAGGGTTAGATTATGACAAAACCTATGCCCCGGTAGCTAGACTTGAGTCTATTAGGATGTTATTAGCCTTTGCATCCCATAAAGGATTTAAACTATACCAAATGGATGTAAAGTCAACCTTTCTAAATGGATTCATTAAGTAAGAAGTTTATGTAGGACAACCCCCTGGTTTTGAGGACTTAGAAAGACCTGACCATGTTTACAAACTTACTAAAGCACTTTATGGACTAAAACAAGCACCTAGGGCCTGGTATGAACGCTTATCAACCTACCTAATTTCTAAAGAATTTAAACAAGGACAAATTGACTCAACCCTATTTATTAAAACCTTAGGAAAAGAAATCTTTATTGCCCAAATCTACGTCGATGACATAATCTTTGGGTCTACTAACTCAAATTTCTTAAAAGAATTCGTTAAAATAATGAAAAATGAGTTTGAAATGAGCTTAGTTGGTGAGCTTAACTTCTTTCTAGGGTTACAAATTAAACAAACTAGGGATGGAAACTATGTCCATCAATCCAAATATGCTAAAGAGTTAATAAAGAAATTTAAAATGGATAACTCTAAAAGCATAAGTACCCCAATGGCCACAAATGTAAAAATAGATAGTGACCCTGATGGTAAACCAGTAGATCTTAAACTTTATAGGAGTATGATTGGAAGTCTACTGTATCTTACAGCCAGCAGACCTGATATCCTTTTTGCTGTAGGAATGTGTGCTAGATACCAAACCTGTGCTAAGGAAACGCACTTAGCAGCCCTAAAAAGAATACTAAGATATATTAAGGGCACCCTAAATGTAGGGATTTGGTATCCTAGGACCTCAACCTTCGATTTGTCAGGATACTCAGATTCTGACTACGCTAGTTATAAATTAGAAAGAGCACAAGTGGAAGCTGCCAACTATTAGGAAATAGTCTAGTAAGTTGGTACAGCAGAAAACAACACTGTGTAGCTCTATCCACGACTGAAGCTGAGTATGTTGCCTTAGGAGAGTGTGTAGCACAACTATTATGGATGATGCACACTCTTAAGGACTTCCAACTTAACTACACCCAAACTCAGGTCTTCATTGACAATATAAGCTCAATTAATCTAACTAAAAACCCAATCCAACATTCCAGAACTAAACACATAGAAGTTAAACACCACTTTGTGAGAGATCATGTAGCCAGGGGTGAGATAGTCCTTAAGCATGTAGACTCTAAATCTAACTTAGCTGACATATTCACCAAACCCCTACCTGAGTCTAAGTTCAGCTCACTAAGATGGCAGTTAGGATTATGCTTGGTAGAATAGGTTTACTCTATTTTTCGATTTTTAAATTGCTTTCCTGGCTTTTTCAGTTTTTAAAATAATTTAAAAACCCGCTTTACTTAATTTCAAAATCAACTTTTAATTAGTTTGAAAAATCTTTTTAGCTTTTTCTTTTTAATAATTTTTCGACTTAGTTTTATTTTAAAAACTACCCCCTTCAAAACTAGGGTTTTTTCGCAAATAGACTTAGCCTAGGCCCTAACCCGAGAACTGCATGCACCTATAGATTTAGAAGCCAGCATCTCACAAGCACCTTAGGGTACTTTTGACTAATAACCTAGAATGGGTTGAGATGCTTAGGTCTTTGCCTTAATTCAAGATGTAGATCAGTGCATCTGCAGTAATTGGGGCACTAAATACAACTTAAACAGTAATCAGGTTAAGTGTCAAGTTTAGAAAATCTAACTTGAACAGAACACTTAACTTGACTAACCCTAGCGAAAACTACTGTTTATAACAGTTAGTTAGTAGCTAATTGGGTTAGATAGGAACTACAGAACTAATTTCAATTGATTTGATTCAGTTTACATCTTGAATTGGTTCAGTACAGCACATTATTCTTTTGTTATATCCTTATACAATTTATTTATTTTAGCTATGCTGCTTTGCTATTGATATATGGCAAAGGGGGAGAGATAGGAAAAGAGAGAAGCTTTAAATTTTTTCAAAATTCAAAACTTTATCCCTTCTTATCAAAAAGTTTAAACTAAGTGTTTTTTTTTAGCTGCTGAAGGGTTTCAGAATTATTTTTGAGGTCAACCGTTGATCTTTCGATTAATTGGGGATCATGATGTACTACTAGGTGCCACTCATGATCGTTCTATAATTGGTTAATTATAGACGGCCAACATAAATCGAAAGCCTATTTAGTCACACGCACTACGAGTAATCCGAGGGATTTAAAACGAGTTGAAAATTAGATTTTCCGATCAAGAGAAATAAGTCGAATATGAATTTATCAGAGGCGCACCGGAAGCTTAAAATGGCTAAGTCTTTTGAAGGCTTATTGGACGAATTAAAAGAGTTTAATTCGCGAGGAGACGGCTTGGTTTGGCCGGCCAAAGAGGGTCCCCACCCTCTTTGGTTTGGCCGGCCACAACATGGAGGGAAACCAAATTATTTGGTTTAAATTATAAAATAAATCAAGCGCGATTTGTTTTATAAAATTATGGATAAATAAATTTATATAAAGAAATTTATATAAAAGGATTTATTTTCATGGAAATTAAAATAAACCTTGGATTGGTTTATTTTGTTTTATAAAATCAATTATGAATTGATTTTTCCATGATAAAAAAATTTATATAATAAATTTCTTGTGAAAATTTATTCCATAATAAAAGGGGAAGATGTGTTTGTTTTATTATAAATTTAGTTATAATAAAACAAGGCATAACGGAATAATTCATAGGAAAATTTATAAGATAAATTTCTTATGAAAATTTATTCCGTTAAAGGGGAGACTTGGCAATGGAGAGGCTACTATATAAAGGAACCAAGGCAAGGCTTGAATTCCAATTAAGAGATAAAGAAGCAAGCTCTCTCTCTCTCTCCTTCTCTCCCTCTCCATCCTCTAGGGCCGGCGCCCTCTTCATCCTCTAGGGCCGGCGCACCTCCTAGGGTTGCCGTGAGCCTCCTCCACCAAGAAGGTGCCAAAGAAGAAGAAGAAGCGGGTCGCAACTCCTTCCTTTCCCCGGATCTTGATTCCGTTACTTGGTGGTTAGTCTTCCATCTCCCTCTCTTGATATTCTTGTCGTGCCTTTGGAGAATCTAGTAGTTCTTGTCGGCACGAAACTCGTGGCTTTGCGAAGTCATCCCGAAGAGAACTCGGCGTGGACGTGAATAGAGGCGGAGCTTCCAAGGGACGCTACGGTTGGATCTCGTCCCTTTCTACGAGTTACGCGAGGTATTAAGTAAATTAGTTTACTTTCTGCAAAATTTTAATTTATGATCATGTCTCCACAACTTAAGGTTGCATGCTAGATACATGGTTAAAATAATTTAAGAAATTATTTATGCTAAACCTTCCGCTGCACGTAATTAAACTTTAAAATTACGAACCCGTATCCATGTCAACATGCACCCGGTCCCAACAGAGTTCCCTACAAAAATTTCTGAGGTTGATTTTGATTGAAAATTTCCTAAGTAATTTTAGTATCTTTTTCATTTTCAAGTACTCTACATAAAGTGCTAAATATTTCAAAAGTTTCATCTTTGATTTTCAAAAACTTAACTCAGGTAATTCTAGAGTAATCGTTAATTATTAGTAAGCAGTATCGATTTTCGCTTAGTGACTTAGCTCCATGAGAACCAAATAGGTCTAGGTGTAGGAGCTCAAGTGTAGATTGGGTTAGGTCTAATTGGACTGGTTTGTGAGTTGACTTTGCTTGTTTGCCTTGTTAACATGGGTTACAAATTGAGTTTTCAAAATTTCTAAGTTTAGGTCCACGCTTAACCAGTCCATTTTGACTTAGTTTTGAAATAAATTTTGTATGGGTGTGACCTAGTCATCTATGCCATAAATTAGTTTCTTCTTGTTGGGTTAAAAAATATTTAGGTGAAGAAGGTGTTGGTGCAAGTTGCATCAATGATGTTCTTCTTTAAGTATTTTAATGTTTGACAATACACTTAAGTCAGTGATACAATGAACAGACAAAGGGGAGCAAAGGAGAAGTAACCTAAGTTGAAGAAAAGTCCTAGTTAACCTAGGCACCTAGCGAAGGGCTGCTAGGTATCGAAACACTAAGACCTAGCGAAGGGCTGCTAGGCACCTAGCGAAGGGCTGCTAGGTATCGAAACTCTAAGACCTAGCGAAGGGCTGCTAGGCACCTAGCGAAGGGCTGCTAGGTATCGAAACTCTAAGACCTAGCGAAAGACCTAGCGAAGGGCTGCTAGGCACCTAGCGAAGGGCTGCTAGGTATCGAAACTCTAAGACCTAGTGAAGGGTTGCTAGGCACCTAGCGAAGGGCTGCTAGGCATTGAAGACCTAGCGAAGGGCTGCTAGGCACCTGGCGAAGGACTGCTAGGGAATGAAGACCTGGCGAAGGACTGCTAGGCACCTGGCGAAGGACTGCTAGGGAATGAAGACCTGGCGAAAGACTGCTAGGCACCTGGCGAAGGACTGCTAGGTAATGAAGTCTTGTCCAAGGGACTGAGCAACTTAGCTGAGCGATGACTAAGGACAGGAGTAGAGACGGGTCGGGGTTCGGGCGTCTCGAGATCCGGAGTAATCGGAGGCTAAGCAAAAGTCCACCCGAAGGACTGGGTGGAAACCGACTCCTGAAAGGAGTAGGTGGAAGGCGCGTTCTCGGGGGTGAGAACTTGCGTCGGTTCGACCTAGGGTTTCGTGGAGATCCGAAGTCCGAACCAAGTCCTTAAGGCTAATATTATATGTATATGTGCTTTGTGTTTTTGAGTATCTTGCAGGTACCAAGATTGGAAGACAAAGCAAATCTGCTGGAGGCCCTAAAGCAGGGCGCCCCCAGTGTTGGGGGCGCCCCCATCATCCAGGGCGCCCCCAGTGTTGGGGGCGCCCAAGCTAAAGCAAGAAAAAGGCAGTTAAGTGTGGTAAGCAGAATAGGTGTCAAGCGGGCGCCCGGAGCGTCCAGGGCGCCCTGGTTCAAAGCTGTATGTGTAGTTTCGAGTCCGTAACACAGATAAGCCCTCATGAGGGTGCCCGGGAGGTCTGGGGTGCCCTGGTCAAAGTTTTTATCAGCTGCGGAGAGGTCGACGCGAGGATAAGGTTTGACCGGGTTTATCGGGGCGCCCCCAACGTCCAGGGCGCCCGTATGAAGCCTATATAAGGGGCTTCGACCCCTCTGCTTCAAACACAATTGCTAAGTGTCATTCTGATCATTCTAACCAACGAAAATGCGCTAAAGACGAGGCTCTATGACCGGGAGGCTCCAGGAGGAAGTGCGCGGCACTTCGAAGGTTCAGATCGGCCGAGCGTCAACTTTGTTTTGTTCGATTTGCATTTAATTTTCCGTACTTAATTTTCTATACTTGTGCTTGTATTTCTACACTGTAAGACGGGTTTTCTCCGCCTCCGGAAATTCTGGAAAGGAGACCAATAGTGGACTCACGCTGAGTACATAGGCCTTGGACGTACTGACCCTGGGGGGTTGGGAACCAAGTAAATAAATCCCGCTGTGTCCCTGTGTATTGCTTTTATTTTGTTTATTTACTTTTCCGCTGTGCTACTAACGTTCTAAGTTCAGAACGATCCGAGTTATTCTACGAAGTTTCCGCGAGAGTTTTTCACGATCGATATTCACCCCCCCCCCACTCTATCGACGGCACCGGTCCTACAATTGGTATCAGAGCCGAGCCGCTCTTCACCGGACTAACCGCCGACAGAGCAACGACGCCAGGAGTTGAGGGGGAGCTCAGGGGTGAATCAGGTATATTTTATTTAAATGTCTGTTTTTAAATTTCATATCATGTGCTTCACATGCAGGGAGAGAGGGCACTATAAAAATCAGTACCCTACTTGTAAGACTCGATCTACACCACCGGCGGCAAAGGAGGCACCAGCGCCAGGAAGCCAGAGGGACAAAAGTCACGTACAATGCTTCAAGTGCGAAAAATACGGACACTACAAAAACAAGTGTCTGGCGAAGGTACGCAAGATTTATGTTCCAAAGATGTTACAAATTCCTGCACTGCCTTGTGATAATTTAGTTAATTTTTCTGATAAATTAGATTTATTGCATAGTAAAATTAATTTTTTACATGTCAAATTAGAAAATACAGATATGACTGAAATATTCGAAATTAACTATTTGATCCAGAACATCAATTCAGTGATTTCTAAAATAAATTCTGATAATGTTACTTCTGATAATTTTAATTCAAATAAATTTAATCCAGAAATTAATTCTGAAAATCTTAAGGATAATCCAGAAATTAATTCTGATCTAGAAATTAATTCTGAAAATCTTAAGGATAATCCAGAAATTAATTCTGAAAATCTTAAAGATAATCTAGAGATTAATTTTGAATTTCTTGAAAATATTGAAGATGTGTCTGAAGATAATTCTGAGGATAATCTTGAAGATAAAATTCTCCTAGATAATAACTTAACTATAGATAATCTTGAAAGTTATTACAAAACCTTAACTAGAGGTCCATTTTACTCCACCTACTTTGAGGATATTGAAAGATCTAATCTTGAGGAGAAGATAGAATTGTCTAAGATAAAGGTCATAGTTAATAAAAATTACAAAGGTTCAAATAAATCAGAATTAATAGAGAAACTTGAAAAGAAAAATAAGGATGAGTCAGAAATTTTCGAGATAATGAAAATGCTGAACCTAAATCCACAACTATTAATTAATCATTAAATCTTAATTATTCAAATTCAAATTAATTATCAAATTCAAATTAAATTCAAATTAAATTAAATTCAAATTAAATACAATTAAATCTTAATTAAATCACTTAAATTCAATTAAACTAATTAAATATTAATTAATCAATTAAATTTAATTAAATCATAAATATTCAAATCCCAATTCAATTAATTTAAATTAATTCAAATAAATTTAAATTAATTCAAATAAATTCAAATTAATTAAAATAAATTCAAATTAATTTAAATTAAATTCAAATTAAATCTAAATTAAATTCAAATTAAATCTTAATTAAATTTAAATTAAATCTTAATTAAATCAAATTAAATCTAAATTAAATTCAAATTAATTCAATCAATTCAAACAAATTCAATTAAATTCGAATTAATTCAAATAATTCAAATTAAATCTTAATTAAATTTAAATTAAATCTTAATTAAATTCAAATTAAATCTAAATTAAATTCAAATTAAATCTAAATTCAATTCAAATTAAATCTTAATTATTGTTAATTAAATCTTACTTAATTCAAATTAATTCAATTAATTAATAATTTAATCTTAATTAATTCAAATTCAATTAATTCAACATCAATTAATTCTTAATCAATCCTTAATCAATATAATCTCCAACTAATCGTTAAACAAGTTAAACTTGTACTAAAATAAAATTTTACCCAAACTATAACAATTAAATTAATAGCATTAAATATGTCAAAGTGGGTTGACATATTCGCGGGTTCACATGACATGTATCAAATCGGGAATTTGATACATCATTAGAAACTTAAATAAAATGGTTTGAATTGTTTGACTCATGCATAATTGTCATGTCATGCATTTGCTACTTCTTTTTATATGACATGTCATTCATATTAAATTTTATGCATATATTAGAACGGCTATAGGAAAAAGATTAATTGAAACATGATCAACCTAGTATTGGGTGGCGGTGAGATGATAGTACGTTAGGGAAGCCTCTTCAAATAAGGTCAAGTATACACTACTTGGTCTCTTTAGACTGGTGAAACTAGCCGAAGCTACCGATCCAAGATCCAAACTAGTTAGACCAGAATTTTTCAAAAAGTAATTTTGAAAATGAAATTTCATTAAAAGGCTTTGTCAAGAAAAGGGTTGATGATCCAATAAGGCTACGGAGGCTATGGCCAAAGAAGGCCTAGTGCCTCGCCAAGACCTGGAAGCCAATTTTTGAAATTCAAATTCAAGTTACTTCTTGTCAAATTCAAATCTAACACAAGCTTCAATTGAATCTTAGAATTAATAATAAATTAAGAAAAATGATTCAAGCATCTCACGATACACCTATAAGGCAACCATGCTTGTTGTATTGATACATCTAAAATGGGTGAGATGTTAAGGACTAATGAATTGAAAAATATTTTTCAAAATTGTTTTCTAAAATTGTTAGAATATTTTCATAAAAATATATTTTTAAAATAGTGCTTCAACATAATAATGTTTGTATGGATTTCATGCTTGTTTGATTGTCAATATAGTATATGCTTTCAAAAATTATATTCTTTTGAAAAGTGTTTGACTCACACAATTAGACACAAGCCTCTTAGGACAACACTAAAGTTCCTTAAGGCACTTAGATAGAGTCAAACGGTATCGAGTACAGGGGGAGTGCTTTTTATTTTTTTAAAATGGTTTTCAAAAACTGCACTTTAAACATTACTATCATTTGAAAAATACTTTTCGAAAACTGTGTTGTAAATCAGTATTACTTGTGTTTTCAAAAAGGGTTTATGTTGTAAAAATTATATGTTCAAAAATTTACCTATTTCTTTGACTTTGATAAACCCTAAAGACACAGAGGAAAGGTCCACTTCATGATCTTCAAGGACTCCTAGGATGTGTTAAATTTAGGGGGAGTCTGAGTCAAAAGAAGAATTTCAGAAAAAAAATTTTTGGTAATTATTCATTTTTTTGTTAAATATTTCTTTTTAATCTGAATCAAACCTTAAGACTCAGAGGAAGAGTACTTGTGGTCAACAAGCTTCCCAGGACTGAGTCAGGTTTACCGGGGAGGTCAAATTAAAAGAATTATTTAATAACATATTTTCATATCTTCAAAATCTTGCTAAAAATCTAAGTCTTTCAAAATACTATTATTCTATTTGTTAGAATTTGTGTGACTTATGAAATTATTTTTGAAATAATGTTTACTTGGGTTGGACAATTTCCAGGACACTTAGGAAATGTCCTTGTAGTCAACAAGGTTTCCCAGGATGGTGTCAGACTGGAAGATAAACCAAGTCAAGTAAAATATTGGGTCTTCAAAAGTTCACACATTTTTCAAAATCCACTAGCATATATTTTCAAAAGTACTATCATTTTTTTGGCAAAATTCTGTTAACATTTACGTGAGTTCGAAGAATTTCCAGGACACTTAAAATGTCCTTGTGGTTAACAAGGTTTCCTAGGATTGTGTCAGACTGGAAAAGAAACCTAGTCAAGTAAAATATTATGTTTCAAAAATTACGTATATTTTTCAAAGTCTCATCTTTTTCAAAAATAGTTAGTACTTGCAAAATATGCATAATATTTATATTTTCCAAAATAGCACTCTTTCAAAAATTATGCATTTTCCAAAAGTACTTAATTTTTCAAAAAATTCAATACATTCTTTCAAAGGTACTTATATTTTTTCAAAAATTACATAATCTTTCAAAAGTACATAGCATCTTTTTCAAAATTATGCATTTTTCAAAAAAATGCAATATATCATTCAAAATGCAATGCTTTCAAAAATTTTGCACTAAGTATTTTCAAAAAGAACTAAAAGTTTTCATTGTTGGTGCAAGTATTTTCTTAAAGTTTTTTGATGTATGACAAAGTGGGAGAGGTGTACTTAAGTTAGAAAAATTTTCTCCCAAAGATCAAAAATATAGTTTCAAAACTTATATCATTTTTTTTGTTTTTTTTCACAAGGATAGTAAGTTAGCCCCTTCAACCAATCTAACTTAAGTTATTGTCAAACATCAAAAAGGGGGAGATTGTTGGTGCAAGTTGCATCAATGATGTTCTTCTTTAAGTATTTTAATGTTTGATAATACACTTAAGTCAGTGATACAATGAACAGACAAAGAGGAGCAAAGGAGAAGTAACCTAAGTTGAAGAAAAGTCCTAGTTAACCTAGGCACCTAGCGAAGGGCTGCTAGGTATCGAAACACTAAGGCCTAGCGAAAGGCTGCTAGGCACCTAGCGAAGGGCTGCTAGGTATCGAAACTCTAAGACCTAGCGAAGGGCTGCTAGGCACCTAGCGAAGGGCTGCTAGGTATCGAAACTCTAAGACCTAGAGAAGGGCTGCTAGGCACCTAGCGAAGGGCTGCTAGGTATCGAAACTCTAAGACCTAGCGAAGGGCTGCTAAGCACCTAGCGAAGGGCTGCTAGGCACCTGGCGAAGGACTGCTAGGGAATGAAGACCTGGCGAAGGACTGCTAGGCACCTGGCGAAGAACTGCTAGGGAATGAAGACCTGGCGAAGGACTTCTTCTAGGCACCTGGCGAAGGACTGCTAGGTAATGAAGTCTTGGTCCAAGGGACTGAGCAACTTAGCTGAGCGATGACTAAGGACTGGAGTAGAGACGGGTTCGGGTGTCTCGAGATCCGGAGTAATCGGAGGCTAAGCAAAAGTCCACCCGAAGGACTGGGTGGCAACTGGCTCCTGAAAGGAGTAGGTGGAAGGCGCGTTCTTGGGGGTGAGAACTTGCGTCGTTCGACCTAGGGTTTCATGGAGATCCGAAGTCCGAACTAAGTCCTTAAGGCTAATATTATATGTATATGTGCTTTGTGTTTTTGTGTATCTTGTAGGTACCAAGATTGGAAGACAAAGCAAATCTACTGGAGGCCCTAAAGCAGGGCGCCCCCAGTGTTGGGGGCGCCCCCAACATCCAGGGTGCCCCCAGTGTTGGGGGCGCCCAAGCTAAAGCAAGAAAAAGGCAGTTTAAGTGTGGTAAGCAGAATAGGTGTCAAGCGGGGCGCCCGGAGAGTCCGGGGCGCCCTGGTTCAAAGCTCTATGTGCAGTTTCGAGTCCGAAACATAGATAAGCCCTCATGAGGGTGCCCGGGAGGTCGGGATCCCTAGTCAAAGTTTTTATCAGCTACGGAGAGGTCGACGTGGGGATAAGGTTTGACCGGGTTTATCGGGGCGCCCCCAACGTCCAGGGCGCCCGTATGAAGCCTATATAAGGGGCTTCGGCCCCTCTGCTTCAAACACAACTGCTAAGTGCCATTCTGATTATTCTGACCGATGACAATGCACTAAAGATGAGGCTCTACGACCGGGAGGCTCCAGGAGGAAGTGTGCGGCACTTCGGAGGTCCAGATCGGCCGAGCGTCAACTTTGTTTTGTTCAGTTTGCATTTAATTTTCCAGTACTTAATTTTCTGTACTTGTGCTTGTATTTCTACACTGTAAAATGGGTTTTTTCGCCTCCAGAAATTCTGAAAAGGAGACCAATAGTGGACTCACGCCGAGTACATAGGCCTTGGACGTACTGACCCTGGGGGTTGGGAACCAAGTAAATAAATCCCGCTGTGTCCCTGTGTATTGCTTTTATTTTGTTTATTTACTTTTCCGCTGTGCTACTAACGTTCTAAGTTTAGAATGATCCAAGTTATTCTACAAAGTTTCCGCGAGAGTTTTTCATGATCGATATTCACCCCCCCCCCCTCTATCGACGGCACCGTTCCTACAGAAGGTAGGTTAATAACATAAACATTATTTTTTCTAATTCCCTTAAGCGTTACTTTTGGGTCTTATATGTTTCTAATTAAGCAGTCTGAATTAGAAAAAGTAACTACATAATCAGTATCACAAAGTTGACTGATGCTAAGTTAAACTTAAATTGATCAACTAATAACACCTTTTAATAATAAAATTTGAGTTCAATTCAATATTACATGAACCAATTACCTTAAATGTAGCATTGTTACCAAATGTCACTGAACCTAAATTCTTGTACTTGATTTTGGTGAACTTCAATTTCTCTCTGTTGGTGTCGGAAGCACCAAAGTCAAACCTTTGTTTTGATAATGCAAAGGGTTCAGAAGTTAAGATTTGTTGTGATCTAACAATGCTGATCAAGTATACAGGAAAGTCCTAGGTACACTAGGCACTAAGTCCTGGTTCTATGAATTGGGCACTAAGTCCTGGCCACGGGCTGGGCAACTAAGTCCTGACGTAAGGTTGGGCACTAAGGCCTGGTCGAGGACTGGGCACCGAAGACCTGGTGAGTGAAGCTGGGCACGAAGACCTGGTGAGTGAAGCTGGGCAAAAGTCCAACCGGAGGAGCCAGTTGGCAAACAGGTAAATTATCACAAGAGGAGTAGGTGAGGACGCGTTCCCCGTAGGAGGGAACATTAGGCGTCGGTTCGACCTAGGGTTCCATTTGGGAGACCCAAAGTCAGAACCAAGACAGCTCAGGCTGTAAATAATGTTCTAATCTTATCATTTGTATGCTTTGTATGTCTTTGGAACTAACCCTTGTTGCAGGAATGAATGGAAGGAGTTTTCTGCACTCAGGCACCTCAATGGAGTGAGGCACCCTAGCTGGGCTAGGTGCTGTATTGAGACAGGCGCCCCAGTGAAGGGTTAAACAGAGCATTCGAAGCAAACTGTCACGCAAGCCTCTGGACCAAGTCAAACTAGGCGCCTGTGTTAATACAGGCGCCCTAGTCAGCTCAGGCACCCCAATTGAAGGGATAAGCGCTGGCCGAGTCTGTGGATTGGAATTCTCGCAGGATGAGCCACGTGTCAGGCGCCCCCTTCAACACAGGCGCCCCACTGATAGTATAAATAGGGGTTCACCCCCAAGGCTTCATACAACTTGCAAATCTGCTCTCAACACTTTCGTTCAAGCACTACGCTCCAACAAGATCCGTACTCATGATTCAAGCGCCGACGACGACCTGCTGCTCTGAACTTCCATTCTCTCTGGTCGTCAGTAAAAGTTTAATTCTTTAAGTGTTGTAATTTTATTTTTAGTTCTATATTTGTACTCCAACTTGTAAACTCTTTTCGAATATAGAATTGTCCATCGTAAACAGTCAAGGACCGTGGGCCTTGGAGTAGGAGACGACCGCGACTTCCAACCAAGTAAAAGAAATCGTGTTAGCGATTGATTTTACTGTTTCCGCTGCGTAATTGCTCTATTTGTCCGAAATTTTTACGATCGATATTCACCCCCTCTATCGATTCAATCCGATCCCACACTCTCCAATCATATGTCTAGAGCACCCACTATTCAACATCCACTGATCTAAATCTTTATGTTCCTACATATAAAGTGTCCTAATTTGGATCCATCGTTGTAGAAGTGTAGGGATGGATTAAATGAGTTTCACTACCTAGTCTGTCTCACACAGTCTAAGTAATCAATCATATTATTCCTATGGGTATATTTGTGAGACAAATTTCAGCTTAATCAAGTTTATGTAATTAGCTGGATTTAAAAAATATTATTAAGTCAAGATTAATTTTGAATTAAGTTTTAAATTTTGAAAAATTAGGTTTAAGTTTAATTTTGAAAAGTTTATGTTTTGAAAGATTATGTTAAGTTCAAAAAATTAAGTTAAGTTTTGAAATTAAATTTGAATTTTGAAAAATTAAGTTAGATTTTAAATTTTGAAAAATTTAAGTTAGATTTTTTAAATTAAGTTTGAATTTTATAAATTAAGGTTGAATTTTAAAAATTTTAATTAAGTTTGAATTTTGAAAATTTTAAGTTAGATTTAGAAATTAAGTTTGAATTTTTAAAATTTAAATTAGATTTAGAAATTAAATTGAATTTTGAAAGATTAAGTTAAGTTTTGAAATTAAGTTTGAATTTTAAAAAATTAAGTTAGATCTTGAATTTTGAATTTTGAAAAATTTAAGTTAGATTTAGAAATTAAGTTTGAATTTTGAAAAATTAAGTTAAATTTTTGAAATTAAGTTTTAAATTTTTTAATAATAAGGTAAAATTTTAAATTTGATTCAATAAATTAAAGGTAAAATTGATTAGAAGTGTGGTTGGTTGGGTTGGACTAATCCATTTAGGCCTTAAACATCTCACCCATTTCTAAGTGACAAAATAGTGAGCCCTTATCTGTTTTGTGAGATGCATCAAATTTTATCTTTAATTTTAAATTGCAATCTATGATTTGATTGAACGGTAAAGTTGCTTTAAATCCCTAATGGGGAGTGAAACTTTGCATTCACTCCCCACACAAGTTTTTGTTTGTTTTTGCTCCCTGATGGAACTGAGTATAAAAGGGTGAAAACTGAGTATACATCAGTGAAAACTGAGTATAAAAGAGTGAAACTTGAGTATAAAAGAGTGAAAATTGAGTACAGGGTTATTGATGTGGTGGTTGCAAACTGCCATACTCAGTTTTCTAACTTTTATACTCAATTTTCTTCAAATAATACTCACCAAACATCACATCAGGGACTGCATGCAAAGAAATGTTTGGGTAGGGATTGCATGCAAAGTTGACTTGGTAAGTGGGGAGTTTAGGAAAATTTACCCTTGATTGAACCTTGAGTTAGATTCAAGTTTAACAAATAGAAAATTGAAAATAAATTTCAATAATCGGCTTCTAAGTCTTGGCGAGGCACAAGGACCTTCTTGGTTATCAGAGCAATGACCCTTTCCTAGACAAAGTCTTTAAAAGAAATTTTATTTTCAAGTTGCTCTTTGAGAAACCTTGGTCTAACTAGTCGAGGATGTGGTGAGGTAACTTCAGTTAGTTCCACTAGGCTAAAAAGACCAAATAGGGTATGTCTTATCCTACCTAACTCCTTAGACAGGCTTCCCTAATGTACTATAATCTCGCTCCACTCTAATACTAGGTTGTACAAGTTTCAATCAAGTCAGGTCCTTAACTAACCATTTCTATTCCTAAGTATGGCAATTTTGCAGAAAAGTAAACAATCATTTAAACAATTAAAAAGACATGCCAAGAAATCATCTAAGTATAAAGATGGTTTTTCTATTGGCTCTCCCCTAGACTAAAGCTTCGATATGGACTATCTAGGATGTGAATTTTATCCTTGGGGATCCAATAGTGATTTGGTTTTGCGTGATCAGTCAAACTTAGCTTAGGGACCTATGCTTGGACGCGGGTGCTAGTGCAGTTCAACATAGAATAATACGATCTATATTGTGAGTTGATTTTGTACCCAAGTCTGGATCGGTTAAGAACGGCATTCTATTTTCCAAGAATTATATCAAGATTCTTGGAAACTGAGGTAAATTGCTCTAGGACAACTCTGAGTTCCTTGACTTGAGTTTTCAAAGTGGAATTCTCTTCCTCAAATTGTTGGACTTGAGTTGAGGTTCCTTCCTGAACAGTCTCAGTCAAGGAGCTTGAGTTAGCCTCCTCCTTAAGGGCTTTTACCTCCTTTTGGAGGGACTCTAACCGGACGTTGGCTTTGGCCAACTTAGATGATAGATATGAAATTAAATCGTACAAATCATATTCAGGAAAACCTCTTATAGTGATTTGACTGTCTTCTGAAATTAAAAGTGTTCTGGTTCCATGGCTTTCTTCTAGCTCTGCTTCGGACTCAGTATCAAGTTCTTCTATTGCTGTCAGCGCAAGGAGGTTGGAGTGGGGTACTTCTTCTTCATCCTCCGAGGATGACTCGTCCCACGTCGCTTGAAGCGCTTTCTTTCTCCGTGACTTCTTAGCCTCCTTTAAGTTGGGATACTCCGATTTGAAATGACCCTTCTTGTTGCACTCATAACAGGTGATATTCGTCTTGCCTTTTTTACTCGTGCTTGATTTAGTCTGATCATCCTTTGACTGAACCATCTTTTTCTTCTTTCTCTGACCTTTGTTCATCTTATAATGGTTCTGAGTTGTTTTAACTAGCTCGGTGTAGTTGATGTCGTCTTCTTCAGATTCTGAGTCAGAATCAGACTCGGGTATTGGTTATGATTTTTTCTTCTTTATTTTACCTGCAACATTACCTGCAACAAGGGCAATACCTTTCTTGACCTGTGTAGAGTTAATCTTCTCATGTAATTCAAGTTCTAAAAATAACTCATCGAAGTTAATTTTAGAATGATCCCTTGAAACCTTGTAAGCATCCACCATAGATGCCCACAAAGTGTTTCTAGGGAAAGAGATTAAAGCACACCTTATCAAGTCTCGGTTCTCTATGTTATGGTCGATGGCGTGAAGACCGTTCATCAGCTCCTGGATGCATGTGTGAGGTTGTGCAATGTTTTCACCGTCTTGCATCTTAATGTTATAGTGCTTGTTTAGGAGCAGATCCTGCTTGCTGATCATGGTATCCAAAGTCCTTTCGTGAAGCTCAATTAGCTTGATCAAGAGCTCCTTCGCACTGTTGAAGGGGTAGACACGGTTGAGCTCCTCCTTCGTGAGGCCACACTTGAGGGTCTGTGTTGCCTTGGCGTCAACTTCTATCTTCTTCAAGAAGGCATCCCACTCAGTGTATCCTAGAAATTCGCTTTGTGCATTCTTTGAGATTTCCAATCTAGCCTGGATGATAATATACATTTCCACCTAAGTTTTCAGGTGGACTTCCATGCGGCTCTTCCAGTAGATTAAATCCTCCCCTGAGAAGAGAGGAGGGCGGTAGTGCTATATCCTTCTAGTTGGGCTATAGAAAATCCTGAGAAGAGACAGAAACAAAAAAGAACTTGTTCCAAGACTTAGTCTTGGAGGGCGGGTAGTGTGCAGTATGAAAATATATATCAAAAAACTTGAGTGGTGTTGCACTAACTTCAAAAAGTGAAAAATTTGCGTATGAAAAGGAAAATAAAGAAATATCAGAAAAATGCAAGAATACCTTCTCTGATAAATTTTAAAAAAAATGAAGAATCTGAAAAAAAATGTTCAACTGGTAGTTTCACCGAAATTGAGCAACCCGCTCTGATAGTACTTGTAAGATCGAAGTGATCAATAGAGGACAAAATTTCTAAGATTGAATCGTGAGTAAACACAGCGGAATAATAAAAAAACATGTAAGAAAAATGCTAACAATCTTTGCTTTTACTTGGTTCGGAGTATGTGACGGCTACTACTCCAAGGCCCACGGTCCTTGACCGTTTTCGTTAGGCAATTCTATAATTCATAAAATGGGTTACAGAGTATGAAATTTTAAGTACAAATACAAATATAAATATATACCAACAACACTTGCTTAAAGAAGAGCGAGGGTGTTTCGTCGTCGAAGCACCGTGAAGTTGAAAACTTGATTAAATGATTCTGAATGCTTGAAGTGATGTCTGAGACTGAGGGGGCGAAACCTCTTTTATATTGGCACTCGGGCACCCGAGTGCGCATAGGAGCTCCTCCACGTCGCTGCTTCGGCCGCATCGTCATCCGTTGACTTGACCAAAGTTTATCCTCTCTCAGGCGCTTGAGTGCTCTGGGACACCTGAGTGCTGACATGGCGCATCCAATCAACAGCTGTCAACTCAGCTTCGCCAACGCTAAGCAAAACCAACGGGGGCGTCCGAGACCTCTCAGGCGCCTGAGACCTCTTGGGTGCCTGTATACTCGAGCACCCAGGTCCTTTGAGGCGCCCTCAAGGCTATTGGTTCAACTCCTTGGTCTGCAAAATTGGTTATTGCAAATGCAAATAATAATATTTGAGGTATATGCATGTACGATAGCTGGAGCTATCTGATCCTGACTTTGGATATCAAAATAAAATCCTAGGTCGGGCCGACGTCTACTGTTCCCTCTTCCAGGGAACATGTCCTCACCTACTCCACTCTGGAGAAGTTACCTTTTGCCAACTGGCACCTCCGGTTGGACTTTTGCTTAGCCTCCGAAGCTCCAGGATCTAGAGTCCGTTCCTCGACTCGTCTCCACTTTTGTCCGTTGTTCTCGCTCTACTAAGTCTTTTGCCTGAACTTCCGGATCAGACCTTCAGTGCCCAGTCCTCGACCATGTCTTCGTGCCCAACCCTCGGTTAGGTCTTCAGTGCCCAACCCTCGGCTAGGACATATTGCCCAGTCCTCGACCAGGACTTCATGCTCAACCCTACAAGTCAAGACTTCGTGCCTAGACAAACTAGGACTTTCCTCCATACTTAGCAAACATGTTAGATCACAACACAAACTTAACTTTGAACCCTTTGTCATTATCAAATCCAGGTTCGATCTGGTGCTTCCGACACCAACATGTTATTCTATTTCAATGTAGCCACTTGGTTCGCGATTTCCGCTTGTATGTGATGCATTTTACTTTCTGTTATATACTATATATTTCGATTGTGTTGGTTATGTATAAATGCTTCAGCTTGTTTGCTATATAGGGGAGATGTTGTCTATTTGCCATTGAACATACGGCTCCCCCAGGGGCATGCCAATTAATCCCCCAAAAAAAACACCTTGACTTAATTAATTTATTAAACAATCTTAATTGAATCCCAAATTAATATTTTAAAAAAATAATTTTAATCTAACAACTTAAATAGTTAAATCAAAACAATGAGTAATTAACCTTAAATTGACTCTAACAACTTAATCAATTCCAAAAGGTTAAACTTAATATCAAATTTAAATTAAATCAACCAGTTCACATAACTATAGGATTACCATATTTGAAAATCTAAAATGAGTGAAATGCTAGGAAAAGTAAAATATTTTTTTAATATGTCTTTTAAATTCTATACTTGATTGTTGATCAACACCTATGCTTTTAGGTCTTTAAGTCAACCATGTATTCCTAAAGTCTTAGACACACATATGTAAGTCTTCCTTATAAGTAAAAAAGATATCCTAAGAGGTGTCGGATTAAAAGAGTGATTATATTGAAAGACAATTTCATTTACAACATAACTTCTTTCCTTCTCAAAATTCTTTCAAAATCATGTTACTGAAAAATCAAATTTTGAAAATTACTGTGAAAATTATTTTGAAAACTCCTTTAAAAATTAAGCCTTTTAAAATTAAGTTTTGAAAATTATTTTAAAAATTCCTTTGAAAAATTATATTTTTAAATACTACCTAAAAAATGCTCTTCAAATTGTACTTTGAAAATTAGTATACAAAACTCTTCGAAAATCATTTTTTAAAATATTTTGAAAATACATGTTTTAACAAAGAAATTTTTTGAAATATCAAAAAGTTACTCAAAATTACTTTGAAAATTATTTTTAAAATATCTTCTTCTAAAACTATTATACTTTCTAAAATTTTGAAAATTACTTGAATATAATCATTAAAGGGATTTCTCAAAATTGAAAACTCAAATTTGTCTTTCAAAATATAATAGAGTTATATTTTGGTGCAAAAGAAAAAAATCTTTAGGATTTAAGAAGTTAGTAATCTTTTTGATGTATGTCAAAGAGGGAGAAGAAAGGTTTAAGTTAAAAACTCTAACATAAGACTTGATTGCTAGGTTAAGTATTTATCCTAACTTAAACATATTGTCAAACATCAAAAAGGGGCAAGATTGTTGGTGCAATCGACCTCCAAGATTTTGATATTTGTTTAATAATATGTTTAATGAAGTTTGGTCAAGGTTAACCTAGTCAGGTGAGTAGTCTACCAAGTGACTAGCAAGAGAAAAACCCTAGGAGGAGGTAACCATAGGTCTTGGAGGAGTGAACTCCAAGAAAAGCCCTTGTGAGTGAAGTCAGACCCTAGTGAGTGAAGCTGAGTTGGCAAAGTCCTAGTGAGTGAAGCTAGACTCTAGTGAGTGAAGCTAGGTTAGTGAAAGTTCTGGTGAGTGAAGCCAAATCTTAATGAGTGAAGCTAGGAAGTGGAAAGTCCTAATGAGAGAAGCTAAGCAATGGAAACCTTAAGGTAGGTAATCTTAGAATTCTTTGACAAGTGAACTCCAAGCAAGTTTGATCGGAAGGTTTCCGATCGGACCAGTGGATCTTGGTAAATCTAAGTATAGGTTTATCAATACTATTTTACATTACTTTTATTGCTATTGTGCTAATTTAGTATTGCAGGAAAAGCTTAGTAGATCAAGAGATCAAACACTAGCAGAAAAAGTCCAAACAAGTCTGGAGGACCTGATGTTTGGCAAGTGAGTAATGGTAAGTCCTAGAGGAGAATGCTGTGAGGTCATGTCCCGATGGGACAGCCTTAGGCGCTGATCCAACTAGTGCAATCTATGATGGTTTCTAAGTTCATATTAGGACAGGTCTTACTATTGATTACTCATGCATATTATATTTGTGTTAAGTCTGTTTTACAGAGTTAATTCTTTGCATGTTATATGTGTTGTGCTAACATTTTCATGTAGATCAGTCAAGCATAATTGACTGAGATATCAGTTGACTGATCATCAGAATCAATCGACTGATCCAGCACTATCACAAAGCAAATCTAGCTTATATGTCGACTAATCATCAGGATCAGTCGACAGAACCATATTTGGTATGCACAGATCTGAAAAAGAAAACTTTATTTGTCGACTGATCAGAAGGATAGCTCGACAGATCACATTTATTACCGTGCTAGCCGAGCAGAGCAAAGAAAGAATGGCGCGGGGTTCAGTCAACCAAACTAGAGGTTTCGTCTACCGAAAGGATCCGTAGACTGAATGATTTTTCAGTCGACCGAACCATGCTTATATAAGGAGCTCGAAACCAGTGCACTTAGTATCTCTTCTACTCGCTCTATGCTCACTTTCTGCGACAACAAACTGCTCAAAGTCTACTGCTATGACGCTGGAATACTCTCTGACACTACGTGCTCAAAGTCTACTCTACGTGTTGGTATACTTGTATTTATTCGTACTTGTATTTGTATCTTAAAAGGTTGTTAGTAAGTTGTTACTAACCTCCCTTACATCTTGTACGATTTACTTTCTTCGAAGGCTTTTCAGAGAAAGAAATATAGTGGATGTCCAATGAAAGTGGTCGAGGATGTGGGATCGATGAGATCAATAGAGGGGGGGAGGTGAATATCGATTCGAGAAATTTTCAGATTTAAATAGAGTGAACGCAGCAGAAATAAAATGTACAAGTCAAAACAAATGCTAACAAGTTTGTTTTTACTTGGTTCAGAGTCTATAATGACTCCTACTCCAAGGCCCACAGTCCTTGATCGTTTACATTGGGCAATTATATAAGTTTGCAAAATGTGCTACAAATATGCAATTTGAAGTATACCAACAACATCTAATTAAAAGACGGAAGCAGGCATTGTTGTCAAATTCTTGGATCGCTTCAGAATAGCATACTTGAGCACAGATGTTGTGAAAACTTGATGATAAATACTGTGGCTCGAACCCCCTTTTATACAAGCACTCGGGCGCCCGAGTGCCCATAGGGGCCCCCAACTCAGCGCTTCAACCGCGTCGTGATCCGCTAAGGAAGCCAAATCTTATCCTTCTCGAGCGCCTGAGTGCTCTGGGACGCCTGTGTTGGTGGCATGGCATGTCCAATCAGTAGTCGCCAACTCAGCCTTGCCCAGGCTGAGTTTTACTCATTGGGGCGCCCAAGACCTCTCAGGCGCCTGTGTACTTGGGCGCCCGAGACCTCTCAGGCGCCTATGTACTCGAGTGCCCGAGACCTCTCGGGCGCCCTGGATGTTTTCCCACTTAAACATAACACTTCTTCTCCTTTATCACTCATCAAAAAGAACTCAAACAATATCCCAATTATTGGATTCTTTAACCTCTAATGATCATAAACATTATGTAATAACCCCCCATAAGATTATACATAAATTTGATATCATTAGGATACTTTTCGACTTTGCTGAAAACAATTTCAGCCTATATTAGTTGACTGAAATAGTTATCAGTCGACTGACCCCTATCAAAAAGTAACTCACAAAATTATCAATCGACTGTCTCTGCACTAGTCGACTGATACCCTGATATCAACCCATTTCTACATTTCTGATCCAATTTCTAAAATACACTAAAAATTTCATAAGTCTCCAAAAAATCTCAAATTTTGTGGAGAAGTTTGTGGTACCCGTGTCTACTTGGAAAAAATATATTCAAAAATGTATCTATCACCAATCCCAAGATTGACACAAAATTCAAAACTATCTAAATGGTTCAATTGAATTATGACCTAATGTCCTAATTTGGCTTCCTTTTGATGTATTTGCCTACATCAAATCACAATACATCCCTAGCATTGGTTTATATGGCATCTACACATAAAAAGATAATTTTTATGCAATATGACCCCAATATCATATTTGTTGGTTCGGTTATGCATGGGAATTCTCTCCATGCCCCCGAATTAAAATTTTATTGATTAAAACAAATCCGGATGGAAAGAAATTTCCAAAGCAACCGTTTCATCATCGTATTAATCGATTCGAGTGACCGCTTGAACAAACCTGTTGTTCAAGCAATCTAACTCGTCTAATCGATTAACCGCGGAATAGACGATGAATAGATCGTTGGTTTTTGTATTTATCTTCGGGGTCTATGATAATTAATCACATACAATGAAAGAATTAAATACAAGATGCAAGATATAACTAAACAAGAATTATACCTCTTGTTTACCTCACGATCTTCTATTGTATGTCCTATCATCTTCTTGGACGTCGTGTGGGCGACTATCTTCCAAGAAACAATGTCACCAAGGCACACCTTCTTCGTCTTTCACCTTGTGCTGAAACCTTTCAAGGAAGAAAGGTTTCTTCTTCCTTCTACCTTGTGCCGAAAACTTAGTCCTTCTCCAAGGACACGCGCACCACAAAGAAGAGAAGAAAAGGAAGAGGAAGAAGAAGAAGAGAAAGACACAAATCTTTCCCTTAAACCAAAACCTAACCAACCACCTCCTACTTCTTCTTGTCGCCGGCGCTAACCAAAAGAAGATGATGAATTCTTCCTACTCGCTGTTGGGTCACCTCTCCTTCTCTTCAAGCTCGCTCACACCAAGAAGGAAAAGGAAGAAGAGATGGAGATTGTTGGAACCCGGATGGCTAGAGAGGGGGGGTGAATATAGCCAAACACTTTGACCTTTGGCACTTATCAAATTTCTGCATTCAACCTTATCAGTAGCACAGCGGAAGAAACAATGGAAACAAAGCAGTGCAGAAAACAAAAACAGAAAATGAAGGCAAACAAACACAACTAGCAAGATCGCTAACAAGGAGGGTTTACAAGGTTCGGGGATAACTTGCCCCTACTCCTTGGCGTGCCCTTAAGGTGGGCGATCCCTTGATCGTCGGTAGATCAAGCCCCGATTATCACCGGATAGAAAGCAACCTCCTTCTCGGTGGAGAAACCTCTCCACAGCGTTTCAATCACAGATATATGTTTAAGCACAATGAAACAACAAGAAAGATCTTACTTAGCACTTAGCAAAGACAAGAACACAGCAAGCTCCCTCAGAGCTCCACCTAGCGACGATCTCACGCAAGAGCCCTCTCCTCGTGTCTTCTCGCTGTTGGACTCGGAGCTTCTTGTTCCCTCCTTCAAGCGCTCAAGTAATGAATGGTTGCTTCACAGATTGTAGTTGCTTGCACAAGATGATGAAACTTCAGAACACGCAAGCAAGATGTGGAGAACATAAAGGCGCAGCAAGAACTCAGTTCGCGAACTCTAGAACTCTAGAACTCTGCTTTAACGAAGCCTTCTTCCGGCCTTTTGTTTCTCCACTCAGCACCAGGTGATAGCATCTCCTGCAGCCTCCAGCTGCTTCCCTGCCAACGCCAGCTACCACTGAGCCCTCCCTGGACTTCCTGAGCTCCCCTCAGCCAAGCTCCAGTCAGCAGCTCCAGTCTGCAGCTCCAACCGTTGCATCCTGAGATGGAAAATGGACAAACCTGCTCCAAGGAAAGCCTCCATTGACTTCTCCTTGAGTGTTTGAATCCTTCCCTGTCACCTGCAGCTTAATCAGAGTATTAGAACAGCATATCACTCAGTAAATCAAGAATCAGAAGTTAAGCGCAGAGAATCGGATACGTTCAGATGCGATCAGAGCGTCTGACAGTGCATTTTGAATTAAAGTGATCGGTCACCAGACAGATCAGAGAGCCTCCTGATCGGTCACCAGACCGATCAGGCTGGGTCCAGACCGATCAAGCTGGGTCCAGACCGGTCCCCAACGCTCAATTAGAAATCGCAATTTCTTTGGGACTCTCCTGGATCGATCACCAGACCGATCCCAGGTTGTGGATCGATCACCCGACCGATCCACCCCTTATCGGGCAATTTATGAGCTTCGCAGTCCAGACCTCCTGATCGGTCACCAGACCGATCAGGTCGTGACCAGACCTATCAGGCTCCGTCCTGATCGATCATAGAGAGGAACCTGTGATGCTGGATCATTCTCCAGAACGATCTGCACAGTGATCCTGATCGGTCACCAGACCGATCAGAATCAGTTCAGCAAGGGAACTCAACCTCACTGTTTGCTCACTGATCGGTCACCCGACCGATTAGGAGCAAAGCAATGGGTGAAACGCATACTCCCTGATCGGTCACCAGACTGATCAGTCATCGCTGGATCGGTCACCAGACCGATCCATGAAGGAGCACCGTGCCAACTCCCTGATCAGTCACCAGACCGATCCAGGGGCTCCAACCTAGCCCTCCAAGCTAGGGTTTCATCTACCTTAGCCCTCTAAGTTAAGGATTTTTCACCTAACCCTCCAAGTTGGGAATTTGCACCTAACCCTCCAAGTTAGGACTTTTCACCTAGCCCTCCAAGCTAGGACTTTTCACCCAACTCTTCCGGATTAGGACTTTCCAAACCTAGCTCTCCAAGCTAGGACCTGACCCTCCAAGCCAGGACTTTTTCACCTAACTCTCCAAGATGGGAATTTTCACCTAACCCTCCAAGTTAGGACTTTTCACCTAGCCCTCCAAGCTAGGACTTTTCACCCACCTCTTCCGAATTAGGACTTTTCACACACCTAGCCCTCCAAGCTAGGATTTTCAACACCTAACCCTCCAGGTTAGGATTTTCTAACACCTAGCCCTCCAAGCTAGGATTTTCCATACCATGCCTGATCCCCGACCAGGACTTAATCATAATCATCATAATCAACCTAAACTAAAATCGATGTCAACACCAAAACAACAATCAGGGTCAGACTGCATCAACAATCTCCCCCTTTTTGTTGTTTGACAATCCGATTTTAAGTTTAGGGATTCTCAATCAATTTCTCAACTTCCAAAATCATAGGGGAATCATGATCCTCCCCCTACAATATAATCATCCTAAACTTAACCAACCAACACTCTCCCCCTTTGTCGAACACCGAAAAGGGGTCTAGAAGGGCTGTTAAGTTTAAACCATACTCCCCCTCAACCCTAGGGGTATCCCAAAACAATAAAGATTTGATTGATTTTTGATAAGCATATGAATACATATGACAAACAGATATAGGCATGGCAAAACAAGCATATGTATCATATGAGCATGGCATCATAAGCATGAACATAGCTATGTATTAAATATGCAGATAGTACAGCATAGCAGCAACAATAAGCATATGCAAGTAAAATAGACATGCAAGGCAAACTCAGAAAAATCAAAGCATAAACCATCCAGCGAAATAACGAGACGCAAGACACATGCATCAAAGTCAAAATACGTGTGGCACAAGGCCACAACAGATAAGTCATGGGGCATACTGGCTCCCTCAAATGAATATCCTCCTAGAGGATCCGATCCAGCTCGGAGATCTGCCATCGTAGATCTGGGTCAGGCTCATAGTCGTACTCAGCGTCAGCAGCAGGAGACTCATGAGGTGCAGCATCCTCGGGTGGTGCCTGAAAATGTGGTGCTCCGCCAGATAGGTCACCGAGTCCTCTCCCATCCTTCTAAACCAAGGCCCCATCGCGCTCACGAATAATAATGTTAGATTTTGCAAAAGCCCGCCGACCGAACCGACAATCCTGTTTGACCATGGGCACGGTCCTGCCTTTGGTGACATCAACACCAACTGACATAAGCCAATCAGTGATGACATGACCAAATGGCATATAGACCGTGCGACGGCTCGGCTCTCGATAGGATAGGATAGACTAGAAGATGCTCTCCATGATATCGAAGTCCATCCGGCGGTGCATGCCGTAGAGCATAAGGCAATGGTAGGGTCGGATCTCGGTCAAAGGCTTTGAGGTGATGGGCAAGATGCAATTTGTGATTATCTTGAAAAGGATGTAGTCAACTGGAGCAAGTCGTAGGGCTGCAAAAGTAGGAAAATCATGACCCAACTCATCAAGCCCGGCGGGGCGAGGATGACCAAAGAAATGCTGGTAGATGGAGTCAGGGGTAACATATGAAAAAGGTGCCAATAAAGGATCAGGAAACTCAGGGTAGATTGAATACAGATTCGGTGATTGTCGACCACCCAAATACTCTGCCAAGATCTCGTAAGAAAAATCAAGGTTTCTCTTGGCGACTCGAGTGGTGAACTCGAAGCCTCCTTGAGGTCCCCGCTGAAGATTGTTATAGAACTCTGAGACTAGGTCGTAATTGATGGTCCGTTCCAAGGAAAGAAGGAAGCCCAGGTTGTAAAACATGACTATCTCCATGACCGACAGACAATGTTCAGTCAGAAAAGGGATATCAATGGATCGGCGGGATAGTAATTTGAAGGTCCTCGATTGGAATGCCTGTTCACAGGCCGCATTTGGAAACCGGGAGCTTGAAGAAGGCTGTGGCCTTCTGGAAGGTGCAGATGAAGAAGGGGTTTTCCCCCTCGAACTGCCCTCAGCAGCTTCCTTGCCCTTGGAAGATTTTCTAAAGAATTGAATTGATTGAATTGATCATACACATAGTTTGAATCAATTGGGCAATGTTGACACGAACATAGGTTGAATCAAAAATTCAAGAGTTGATCATACAAAGAGTAATCATAAGGTAGACATTAGATCAAAAAGGAGGACAATAATGAGGTGAAAGATAGATTTGAACATAATCATATGGTGAAGCATGGAAAGAAAGGTCATGGCCAACACAAGAAGATCACGACACAACACAAAACATGGTTAGCGTTAAAGCATAATCTATGAACTGATTTGAAGGGAAAACTGAGACAAAAACTTACATAGGTGCAATTGGTGAGGTTCTTGAAGTCTGAAAGGAAGAAAGGCTTGCGCAGGAGAAACCTTCGGCGCAAGAGAGATCGCAAAGCCCCTCAGCAAGAGAGAACGTCACAGGACGCAGGAAGAAGACAGAGCTCGGAAGAACCCTCTTAGAACCGCACGCGCACACTCACGAGAGGAAGGCGAAGGCACTGGGGAAGCTCTCGCACGAAGTGAAGGTCGCGCAAGTGGGAGGTTTCGAAGGAATTAATCGGTTGGTGGATCAGTCCACCAACCACAATTTAATGCGTTTGAACGGATCATCGTTCGATCTGATAGCGCCCGAACCGATCAGGCTTTATCCTGATCGAACTGACCTGGGCCTGATCGGTCGGGTGACCGATCAGGCGTTCTCCTGATTGATCAGGACACGAACAGTAGGGTTCGGAGGGAAACCTGTGAGCCCCCTGATCGGTCTGTGGACCGATCACCATAGGGTGCCAGATCGGTCTGGGGAGCGATCCAGGCTAGCTCAGTAAGTTTGGTCAAGATTTCGTAAAGTCACTGCTGCCCCTCCGATCGGTCTGTGGACCGATCGTTACAGGATGGAGCCAGATCGGTCCGGGGACCGATCAGCCCTACTCCTGATCGGTCCAGTGACCGATCAGGGTTCCTGAAACTTTCAGATACGATCTGAAACTTTCAGTTTCAGATTGTTACATGATTTCAAAGGGATTTGGTGAAGGACATCGATCTTGGAAGCCGTCCCTCGTCTATAATTGATCCCCAATCAAGGATCAAAGGTCCTTAGGGTTTGAACAAGTCACTTTGCTCCACCAAAGTGGAGTCAAACTCAAACAACAATCATTCAAACAATTTATGCCAAATCCAAGGTTCCAATCAAGTTTCCTTGATTGGAATGTCCAAGTATGATCATGGAGCCAAATACACATATGTTATGCATTGGTTTTCCCCATACTTGATCACCGAAGTGATTATTATCTCGTTAACTTAATTTCTCAAGGGATGCATTGACATTTTGAGAAATTTAGTTGATCCTAACATCTCACCCCATTTCTAGCAAACAAAAATGTTTTGGTAAACCTTATAGTTTGTGTGAGATGTCCCCAAAGTTACCCAATTGTTTCCCAACAATTCAAAATAATCATGAAGGGTTTTGTATGCATTTAGGAAAACTATGAAGAGCGACACATTCCCAACTCCCGTCTTAGGAAACTAAATTCATTTTCGGGGAGTGGTTTAGTGAAAATGTCAGCTAGGTTTTATTTGGACTCTACATGTGAGAGTACAATTTCTCCCCTAGCCACATGATCTCTAATGAAGTGGTGACGCACTTCAATATGTTTAGTCCTAGAATGATGGACTGGATTCTTGGTTAGGTTAATTGTGCTAATGTTATCACATAACACTTGCACACCCTTGTAACTCAATCCATAGTCCTCTAAAGTATGTATCATCCACAACAATTGCGATACGCTCTCTCCCATGGCGATGTATTATGCCTCGGTCATGGAGAGAGCAACACAATGTTGCTTCCGACTTGACCAACTCATTAAGGACGAGCCTAAGAATTGGCAACCCCCACTTGTGCTCTTCCGGTCCAACTTACATCCAGCGTAGTCGGAATCCATATAGCCAATTAAATCAAATGATTTGGTATGGGGGTACCATAGACCGACTCCAATTGTGCCTTTGAGATATCTCAAAATTCGCTTAACAGCGATCAAATGAGATTCCTTGGCACATACTTGATACCTAGCACACATACCCACAGCAAATAGGATATCCGGTCGACTAGCTGTGAGGTATAGCAAACTACCTATCATGCTTCGATATTGAGTTAAATCAACGGGTTTACCACTCTCATCATTGTCTAATCTTGTGTTTGTAGCCATGGGAGTGGTTACCTCTTTTGAATCACTCATGTTAAATTTTCAAAGCATTTCTTGTGTATACTTTGATTGGTGCACATGGATACCATCGCGAGTTTGCTTGATTTCAAGTCCAAGGAAGAAAGTCAACTCTCCCACTAGACTCATTTCAAATTCACTCTCCATGTGTCCAATGAACTTATTTAAATAGCCCTTATTGTTTGAGCCACAAATTATGTCATCGACATATACTTGGGCTATAAAAATATTGTTACCATCTCTTCGTAGAAATAGTGTAGGGTCTATTTGGCCTCTAACGAAGCCCTTCTCAATTAGGAATGTCGACAACCGCTCATACCAAGCCCGGGGTGCTTGTTTAAGGCCATAAAGTGTCTTTTTGAGCTTGAACACGTGGTTTGGAAATTCGGAATTCTCAAACCCCGGTGGTTGTTCGACGTAAACCTCTTCTCTTATTAGACCATTTAGAAAGGCCGATTTGACATCCATTTGGTATAATTTGAAGCCACGATGTGCTGCAAATGCTAGCATCAATCGAATGGATTCTAATCGTGCCACGGGAGCATAGATTTCATCATAATTAAGGCCTTCAACTTGACTATAGCCCTTGGCTACCAAGCGTGCCTTATTTCTAATGATTTCTCCCTTATTGTTCAATTTGTTTTTGAAGACCCATTTGGTTCCAATGATGGTGGTCTTCTTAGGTCTAGGGACTAAGTCCCAAACTTGACTCCTTTCGAATTGACCTAGTTCATCTTGCATTGCAATAATCCAATCAGGATCATTTAATGCTTCATCAATTTTTCTAGGTTCAATTTCGGAAATTAGGGCAACTTCATTAGCCTCATTCCGGAAGAATGATCTAGTTCTAACCCCATGATGGATGTCTCCAATAATTTGGTCTTGGGGATGACTAGAGGCTAATCTAGTTTGCCTTGGTGTTGGTGGTGCTTCGTGAATGGGCTCACTAGACACAAGTTCAGCCTCAGGATCTGGCTGATCTATGGATTGTCTAGGCTCACCGTCATCGAATTCATCACCATCAACAACATTTGGACTTTCATTCAAACTTAGTCTCCTAAGTTCGAATTGGACTTCATCTTCTGGTTGACCATTGACTTTTGGAATTTCTTCAAATACAACATCAAAAGACTCCTCAACCAGTCTAGACTTCTTGTT
>JAGFNQ010007887.1:118848-214208 GCA_024364735.1 Boesenbergia rotunda
CCGTATTTATCAATTCATCGACTAGGGACAATTTCAATACTTCACAATTGCACATGTAGAGATAATCACTAGTTGTGAATTCATCACAAATTCTCTCATGCTGTGAATTGTATTGCGGACATTCAGTAAATGAGTTTAAGATCTTAATCAAATAATCATGTATACTCAAATAGTGAATATTCATTTATTAAAATAAATGATTACAATCATAAGGCGATTGCCTTAGGACACTTCTCTCATATCACTAACAAACTCCCACTTGGCCTAATGCCAATCGCTACGGTACCCAATACCACATGCTCTAACATGACCCTCAAACTTACTTTGAGACAAGACCTTAGTTAAAGGATCCGCTAAATTTTTTTCAGTGGGAATTTTCAATTTGTATATCATTCCTACTTATAATCTCTCTGATCAGATGATAGCGGCGAAGGTCAAGTTTGGATCACAATGAGACCTTAGTTCCATTGCTTGTGCAATCACTCCATTGTTGTTGCAGTAAACCGGAATTGCTTCAACAATGGTTGGAACCCACCAAGTTAGTGGCGAACCTTTTGATCCAAACAACTTCCTTTGCTGCTTCCAAAGCTGCAATGTTTTCTGCCTTAATGGCAGTATCCGCTACTATGTCTTTCTTGGAACCTTTCCAACTTATTGCGTTTCTTATTCAAGGTGAATATGTATCCAGACTCAGACCTGGAATCATCCGTATCTGTCTGGAAACTGACATCTGTATACCCACGTATTACCATATCAACTTCTCCATATATTAGGAATACATCCTTAGTTCTTCTTAAGTACTTGAGGATTGTCTAGACAGCCGCCCAATGATCCATTCCTGGATCAGACTGGTATCTGCTTGTGACGCTCAGAGCATACGATACATCGGGCCTAGTACATAACATAGCATACTTGATAGATCCTATCGCGGATGCATAAGGAATCTTACTCATGCAAATCCTCTCGTCTTCTGTGCACGGACACATAGACTTTGAAAGGTTGATCCCATGCCTTAAGGGAAGGTAACCTTTCTTGGATGCAGACATGCTAAACCTTTTTAGCACTCGGTCTATATATGTAGACTGCGAAAGACCAAGCAACCGTTTTGATCTATCTCTATAGATTCTAATCCCCAAGGATATATGTTGCTTCTCCCAGGTCTTTCATGGAGAAAGTTTTGGACAACCAAATTTTAACTGACTGTAAGACTGATATATCGTTTCCAATAAGTAATATGTCATCGACATATAATACTAGGAATACGACTGCACTCCCACTAACCTTCTTGTACACACAAGGTTCATCAGGATTTTGTGAGAAATCAAACTCTTTGATTGTCTCATCAAAACGGATGTTCCAGCTCCTGGATGCTTGCTTTAGTCCATATATGGATCGTCGAAGCTTGCATACTTTGATTTTATTAACCGTTGTGAAACCTTCAGGTTGTATCATGTATACATCCTCAAGCAAGTTTCGATTAAGGAAAGTCATTTTCACATCCATTTGCTATATCTCATAATCATAATGAGCTGCTATGGCCAGGAGCATCCGAATGGATTTAAGCATAGCTACTAGCGAATAGGTTTTGTCATAATTAATTCCTTGTTTCTGACGATATCCTTTTGCCACTAATCTAGCCTTAAAAGTATCAACATTACCTTCCATATTAGTTTTCTTCTTGAAAACCCACTTGCATCCTATGGGTTTAATCCCTTCAGGTTGGTTAACCAAGTCCCATACTTGATTTTCATACATGGAATCCATTTCTGACTTCATGGCTTCAAGCCATTTATCCCCTTTCCGAATTTATCAGAACATCATCATAACTGATAGGTTCGTCATTGTTAATGAGTAACACGTCGTTCGATTCACTTATGAGAAATCCGTATCTCTCTGGAATATTGCGTGTCCAATCAGACCTACGAAGAAGTGGTGTTGTTTTAGGTTCAATTGATAGCTCATCATTATAAGTTATTGGTTGTGGGTCTAGACTAGGTGTCTCAGTAATGTCTATTAGAGTTTCTTGAACTTCTTCATGTTCAATGCTACTCCCATTGTTTTCTTGTAAAAGAAATTCTTTTTCCAGAAACACAGCATGCCTTTAAACAAACACCTTTTGTTCCCAGAGATGATAGAATTGGTAACCCTTCATTTCCTTAGGGTATCCAATAAATAGAATTATCAAACTTAGCATCCAATTTATCTGATACAGTCTGCTTTACATAAGCAGGACAACCCCATATCTCTAGGTGAGATAAATGAGGTTTCTTACTATTCCACGTCTCATATGGAGTAGTAGAGACTACCTTGGTCGGGACTCTGTTTAGTAAGTAAACAGCTGTCTTAAGCGCATAGCCCCAAAAGATTTTGGAAGAGTTGCATGATTCATCATAGATCTAACCATGTCCATCAAGGTTCGGTTATGCCTCTCAGATACACCATTATGCTGTGGTGTATATGGCGGAGTCCATTGAGACAATATCCCATTGTCCCTAAGATAATCTTGAAACTCTTGACTCAAGTATTCACCACCCCGATCGGATCGAAGTATCTTAATACTTTTGCCAAGCTGTTTCTCTACTTCACTTCTGAACTCTTTGAATTTCTCAAAAGCTTCAGATTTGTGTTTCATTAAGAACACATATCCGAATCGTGAGTGATCATCGATAAAGGTAATGAAGTAGCTATAACCTCCTTGTGCAAGAGTTGACATTGGTCCACATACATCAGTATGTATTAGACCAAGCAATTCTCCCACTGGTTTACCTTTTCTGGAAAAGGGTAATTTGGTCATCTTGCCTTTTAAGCATGATTCACATGTATCAAATGAACCGGGTTCAAATGATTCCAGAATTCCACATCGGTGTAATTTGGTCATCCGTTTCTTACTTACATGGCCAAGACGACAATGCCACGTATAGGAGTCTATTTGATTATCTATTCGAGCACATTTGTTGCTAACTTCGATATTGAAAACGTCACCGGATAAATCTAACGTGTAGATACCATTGCATAAAGTTCCGGTCCCATAAAGAACACCATTTAAAGTTATGTAACAGCAATTGTTACTAAAAGTTAAATGATAACCCTTTTCATTCAAGCATGAAATAGATACAATGTTCTTTATTAACGAAGGAACAAAATAACAATTATCCAATTCTAAGACAAGTCCAGTAGGGAGCTTTAGCAAATATGTTCCGATGGCAACAGCAGCAATCTTTGCTCCATTTTCAACTAGCAAATTCGCTTCTCCCTTGACGAGTCTTCTTCTATTCCTTAGCCCATGTATGTCATTACATATATGTGAGCTACACCCAGTATCAAGTACCCAGGTGTACGAGGAAATAGAGTGACATTCAATAACGAAGATACCTGAAGAGGATGGGGCATCGGATGCCTACTTCTTTAAGGACTCAAGATAAACCTTGCAGTTTCTTCGCTAGTGGCCCTCCTTGCCGCAGTGATGGCAAGTGTCTTTTGGTGCCTTTTCAATCTTTTTGGCCTTAGTTAAATTATTGGTGTCCAAAATGGAACGCAAATTCAGAGAAGATATGATCAGGTGATTATCCAAGAAATACAAATTGAGCTTATTTGATGAGAATGATAAAGAATGCATCAATATACATTAATTAAATCCTATTTATTTTTCGAATTGAATAACCCTTTTTATCAATTTGGGAGATCGTAGGAACATCTCCAAATAGGCTTATATCCAAACATAGATAAGAATAACCATGGCTAGAGTCCATCAAGTTATTCTTAGCTATGAAGGTAGGTAATTATACCGATTACATATTATACATATGTAACTATCACATTATGCTATCAACTAATTGAATGTTTGCATAAATCATTGGGTTGTTAACTCATTAACAAGTATGCAACAATATACATAGCACCCAACTGCACCTCTCTTTACATCGACCTTGGCTGTGGCACAACAAATCGATGCTCCAAGCTTAAGGCTGACCCATTAATCAAGAAATAGTTTTAATATGGTCGGAGTTCATTCAATCGTTTAGTCAGGCTTGGATGTGTCCAACAACCAAAACTAAGGATTGACCTCTGACTCCAACTATATTAATCATAAACTAATTCCATGGTTTGATCATGTTGAGGTTCAAGCCGGGCATGGATGTGTCCATCAACCCAAACGAGAAACAAAACTCCGGTTCTAACCATATTAATGGAAGGTGTTGGCCTTAATATTTTGTAAGGGGTTTTAGGTCTCATCCTTTTCTTTTAAGTACATTCATGACATATAATTATGTCATGTTCTAACGATTTCCTTAATAAAGTATGTATGTGACTTAATTTATCAAGTCTCATTAATTGAATTAGGAACGAGATTTCCTAATTCTAATTTCATTCTTTATTCAAGGAATTGTTTTGGGAAATAATTTCGTAAATTGTCATAATCAATTTCAGAAATAATATGTTTAAGACTTTGATTTCTCTAAATCAAATCTTATTAAATTAAGAGACAGATTCCCTTAATTCAACCACATATTATTTTCATGAAAATCTTATTTAAGGAAATAGTCTCTATAGGAAACAATTTTCCTAATTAATTTTGGAGACAATAATATGTAAGAGCATCACCTCATAAATCAAATAAGGAAATTATCGTTTGAGAATTACCTCAAAACCTTCCTAGATTTGATCACATATTTTATTTATGGAAAATTAATTACAACAAATAATTTACTTTGGGTGGCTCCTTGAGGCACTCCCCAAAGAAAATAAATTTGTTGTAAATCTAATTTGGCCTGCTCCCCGAGGCATTACCAAATTAAACTTGACAATTAAAGAACTTGTTAATAACATAATTTGGATGGCTCCCCGAGGCCTACCCAAATCAATTTTAACAATTTATATTCAAAATAGGAAATTAAATTATAACAACTAACTTTAATTTGGGTGGCTCCCCGAGGCACTCCCCAAAGTAAAAAATTTTCTTAATAATTTAAAAACCAATTTGAATTTAATTGTCAATTAATGTTTCCATAAAATGTCTAGACTTTCATGAAAAGAAAGTGCCCAAAATTACGAGCTTTCCATAAATGAAAAGTTTCCAAAAATAAAAGGTTTTCAGAATAATTATAAGTTTCTGGTACAAAGAAAACTTACGTATTTCCAAAATTAGAAAATTTTCAAAAATAAGAAATTTCCAAAATTGAAAAATTTCCAAAAATGGAAAGTTTTCACAATTATCATAAAATTTCAGAAACAGAGATATTTCAAAAGTTTGTGAAATTTCATGAGGATTTCCAAACCTTGAAATTCCTAAATCAGAAATTTACCATAATTGGAAAGTTTCCATAATTGGAAAATTTTTCCAAAATTGAGATCATGACAAAGTTTTCCACAAAACAATTATATGATTATGTCGAACACTAACCGGCTCTGATACCACTATTGGGACCGAGTGCATGCCGACGCGGACATGTATTGAAATTGTTACATAATTACATGCAGCGGAAACAAAAGCATGAATAATTTCCTAAATTATTCTAACACATATCCTAAGCATGCAATGTGTTCATATAATCGTAATATATAAAATTTTTGTAGAAAAGGAAATTACTCTACGAATTACCTCGCGTAACTTGGAAGAAGGGGCGAGATCCAACCGTTAGCGTCCCTCGGAAGCTCCGCCTCTATTCGTGTCCACGCCGAGTATCGTCGGGATGACTTCGCTAAGCCACGAGTTTCGTGTTCACGAGAACTACTAGATTCTCCGTGAACACGATGAAAACCAAAAGAGTAATCACATAGAAAGACTCACCACCAAGGTTGGCCGGATTCACAATTCCGGCGAGAAGGAGGAAGATGACTTGCGCCCAATCCCAAGGTGATGATGGCCGAAGAGGAAGATCGTCCCAAGGAAGAACTTCATCACCTTGGTGCTTCTCCTTGTGCTCACGACAAGAAGAGGGAGGGGATGCCTATGGCCGGCCAAGAGAGAGGGAGAGAAGAAGAGGAGAGAGCCCAAGCAATTCTTGGATGGATCATCTTCCAAGGCACCCCTTGGGTCCTTTATATAGGGAGAGGTTTCTTAATTCCCAAGCAAACCTCTCCTTGATTATGGAATAATTTCTCAATCAATCCATAATCAAGGCTCTCATGATCAAGCCTCCTCTCCTTGATTATGGAATAATTTCTCAATCAATCCATAATCAAGACTCTCTTTCTTTTGGTATGATTATATAAAATTTATAAAACAAACCAACCATTGGTTCATTATATAAAAATTTATAAAACAAACCAACCATTGGTTCATTATATAAAAATTTATTAAACAAACCAACTCATGGTTCATTATATAAAAATTTATATATATAAAATTTATATAACCTTTTATAAAATAAACCAACCTTTGGTCTATTTTATAAAACAAACCAAAATAGTCTTATCCACTTGTGGTGGCCGAAATTTATACAAAAGAGAATTCATCTTAAGTGGTCGTGCAAGTTTTCATTCAAAGCATAGGTTCATGGTTCAAAACCCACCAATGGATTAAATTTTGTCATCTTTGATTTATTATAAAATTTTATAAAACAAACCAACTCTTTGATTTATTTTAATTCATGATAATTTAAGCTTATAATAAACCATACCACCTCGGATCAAATCCCTTAATGAATTAAACTTATTTAATTCACCCATTAAGTCTTTAAAAGACTTAGCCATTCTATGCTTCCGAAGCATCTGAAATAAATTCAGTTTTGACTATTGTTTGGACTTACCAAAAATAGTCTATCTCGATTGGAAAATCCAATTCTCAACTCGTTTTAAATCCTTCAAATTACTCATTATATGTGTGACCAAATAGGCTTTCAATTTATGTTGGCCGCCCATAATTAATTAATTAATTATAGAACGATCATGAGTGGCACCTAGTAGTACATCATGATCCCCAATTAATTGAAAGATCAACGGTTGACCTCAGAAATGATTCTGAAACCCTTCAGCAGCTATAATGAATCGTGCCCCATTCCCTTCACCATCTTATACCCACTTGGTTCAGGACATGGTCTATGTGTGTCAGTCCCCACTAGGCTGACTACGTCACACCTAGCCCAAGTAACGTTTCCTCGTCCTATGGATTCTAATTACTCTCATGTATTTAAGAGATTCATACTCTGAACATGTCATGCTCTGGCCAGAGGCTTCGAGTAACAATCCGACGATAGGCCTCGGGTATACATCTCCTCGCAAGGAGTGGTGAATCCTTTGTAGGTTGTTCAAACATCTTTGGGTACTTCGGCTTATACCCAATCATCCTGGGTCCACACCTCCTTGGAGATGCTTGCTTAAGATGTTAAAGTATAAGTCTCTATGACCAAGATGACTTGAACACCGCAAGTCAAAGGAACATCGCACTTAAGCTGTTGTAAGAACTTCACTGACATATCTATATGTAGACTACCATATGAAGTTTTACAGTCAGTCACTCCAATGAACTAGTTCCCTTAACTAGCATTCATGTTTATTTTCGGACATCTCAATGTCACCAGCCAGTGAGAATCAGCTGATTAGAGAATAACCCATGCTAGTCTCAACAGAATTGATAGTGTCCGTATTTATCAATTCATCGACTAGGGACAATTTCAATACTTCACAATTGCACATGTAGAGATAATCACTAGTTGTGAATTCATCACAAATTCTCTCATGCTGTGAATTGTATTGCGGACATTCAGTAAATGAGTTTAAGATCTTAATCAAATAATCATGTATACTCAAATAGTGAATATTCATTTATTAAAATAAATGATTACAATCATAAGGTGATTGCCTTAGGACAATTCTCTCATATCACTAACATCCAGTGGGTCGGCCGAGTCGGGCACGGACCCATCACCCCGTGGGCGCCTCAACAGACGACTCAAAGGTCGGGTATCCTCTGAGCCAGACCGAGGGATCTCCTCACCCTCAGGCGCGGAGGCAGGAGACTTGGAGCCAGATAGAGTCGCCCTTGCTCTGCTAGCAGCTCTGCCCGCAGTTCCTGCTCGGCCCGCTGTTCTGCGGCGTGCACCTCTCGATCCTTCATCAGCTTCAGGATACGCGTCTCCATCTCCTCAGACCCCAGTCCATAACCCTCTTCGGGAGCGGCCGGATACATCATCTCGGCTACCGAGCAAACAATGGTCAAGTGGCAATAAAGGGACAAGAATGAAGAAAAGAATGCTTACCGAGAGAAGCAAGCCGATTAAACGGCGTAAGGCTAAGTCCGAACGCAGACAGGATGGCCTCGCTTAACAGCGGCTCACTAAGGAAGTCCCGACCGCCGAGCACGGAGAGAGCAATCTCGAAGGGAGGGAATTTTCAAGAATCTATGTGATGAGGAGGTGTCTGAGGAGGGTCTCGGCGGAAACCGGTCAGCCAGGTCGGGGCGCAATAGGGCGAATGAAAATATACCTCTCCTTCCAACCCTTGTTGGAAGTGGGAAGTTGAGAGAGGAAGGAAGTGCCAAGACGGGTTTGAAAGAAAAACTCGCCCAATTCCTGTTTCTTCAGATAGAAGAAGTAGTGAATGAGTTCGGCTCGAAGGGGGAGTCGATACAACTAAAAGATAATAATCGACCCACAGAGAAGGCGGATGGAATTGGGAGTTAGTTGGGAAAGATTAAGGCGAAGGTAACGACAGACGGAGGCGATGAAGGGATGGATTGGGAAACATAACCCAGCTTGTAGGTGGTCCCTGGAGATGGTGATATAGTGTGCTGGAGGTTTGGCGGGTTGATCGGAAGAAGCAAGCAGCAAGGCGTGGTGGTTAGACGGAATGTGGAATTCTGCCTTAATGGCATCGAGGTCGCAGTGGTCAAGGACAAACCTCATGGTAACATACCATGGAGCCAGGTCGCGAGATGAAGATGCCATGCTAAGCAAAATAAAGAGGGAAACCCGACTAGTGAAGAGGTCGTCGGAGAAGAAAGTCGGGACCAGAGGTTCCACCGCAACCCTAGTCGAAGGTAGAAGCGCAGTACACCGAGGTAAAAGGCGAAAAGGCGGTGGTAAAGGTAAGAACCTATTTATACAGTCGCATAGGCTATCCGAATCGCCCGATGGTGGGCCATAGCAAAGGCGGCGATCAATAATAGCCGTCTGATCAGGCCCAGAGGGGCCCAGGAAACAAAGCGCTCCGCACCCAACCTCGTCATTCGCTGGACAAACGGCGAGCGCTTCGCAGCTCGGAAAGGGAATGGGGAAAAAACACGTGGAACAATCTTCAACCGAGAGCATTAATGTATGAGATTTCAGCCTGCCCGTAGATCTCGAGCAGCAAAAGATGAAAGGACAGATGATGTGACATCGCCGGCCGACCGGGATCCCTACGTATCTAAAAGTTCGTTGAAGGGCCCCAAGAAAGGACCAGGATGTCCCGGCGCGCCAGGCTTACTTCAATGGACGACAGTCCAGTCAGTCAGACTCGCCGCCTCCTTCGACTAGACTCTAGGGGGACGCTTATGATCCCAGCCTTGCCTACGAGTAGGTCGGCCGCCCCCGCCAGCCAGCCTGGCGCCCCAAAGGTCTACTAGACAGGTCAGCAAAGGTATCCCCAGGGGGTCCCCGAGCCCGGGAGCCCCGGGGCAGTGTTTAGCTAGCATTGAATAGGGTCGGTCGGGCCGACCGCCAACACCTCCTAACTCAGTCGGACGCATGGCTGCCCACGCTCCCTGGCCATCCCCGACCTAGACCTAGGTCGTGCACTACCAACGGACGTGTGGCAACCCACGCTCCAATAGCATCACAAGGATTAGATATCTAACACCATCAGACATACCTCACTCAATAAACCCCCGACTCAGGGTGTACCCTGCGCCTCCACACTACCAGTCGGATGCGTGGCTGCCCACGCTCACTGGCCATTACCCAACTTGGTCCTCGGCACTCAGACACGCCGGTTGGCTCTTGGGGTACGGGGGCTATCTCGCCCATACACCCCCTATCTCATTATATCCAGGGTACAACCTTGCTAACGGGGTTCCGCACACCTTATTCATCTCTAACAATTCTCACGGTTAATCCGTCAATCCAGTACTTTCGTACTGCTTGAGCACCCCGCGCCATGCCGCGCCACTCTTAAGTGCTCCCTACGAGCTGACAGTTATCACACCCTTGTCTCGTCAACCCGAACAAAGGTTGTCAGCTCCCCCGGCTATATAAACTTCGCACTCCTCCTACCGCAGGTATGCGCGCGCGAGCTCTCTAATCTATTGCCTCATCTCAATTCAGTTCCATTATTATACCTACGGATACTGACTTGACCGTCGAAGTGCCTGACCGGAAAAACCCCCCGGCGGATTTGCTGACAATTGCTGTTTTGTAGAGCCGCATAGGAGCGCGGCCAAGTCGCTGCCACCTCACTAGCTCGTGCCACCCAAGAGATCATTCGGCTTTTAAGATCGCCACCTCGTTTCACGATAGGATCAACATACATTTCCAGGAGTATCGATTTGATAGGAAGCCAACTTGGGAGAAGATGCAGGTCCACTACAGCAGTACGTGGCACAACATTGAGTCAACAATACCAAGTTAGGTGGGAATTGCCCCATCCCACGTACTTGGACTAGAATATCTTGACGTCGTGGAAATCCGAGATGAGGTGTAGAGATTGGAGATCTTGGAGATTTTCATAGAAGTCAAGGAGAGTCCACATCATGAAGACAGCAACCTCCTCCGCCTGAAGGGGGAACTCCAGCTTGCATAAAAGAATAGTGTAATCAGATTATTGCGGCTTCAATTCAAGAATATTTTCGACATCAGTCTGTGTCCACTCCTCCAATGGGTATTCCAGAAATAATGTTGCCAATACGGGAAGAACAATCCCATGAATCTACGATGCTGCCTCTTCAGCGAGGGGAAGGTAAGGTTGCGACATCAAGAGATAAAAAGGTGGCTCGACATACTAATCCTTTGTTCTAGGAAATTCTAAAGGAAGAATTGCTAGTTCAATTTCAACCTTTCCAGATCATTTGGGTCAGTTCGGGAATGCCACTGTTTTACACCAATAATCAGATGGTGAAAAATGTAGAGTTTTCTTAACTATTCTTGTAGGACCAGCTCGGCTATGGTTTAGTTGATTATCATCTAATTCCATACATTTAGTCTAGGGGTTTAACATCAAGTTTTTACATCATTTTGCTAGAAGTAAAAGATATCATTTAAAAAACATTAAGTTTATTTTCTTTAAAAGTATGGAGACCTTACGGGATTATATTCGACGTTTTAACAAAGTCACATTAGATGTGCCCTTAGCCACATCTGATGTTGGGATTAGCGCTTTTTTAACAGAAAAGTAATAAGAATGATTTCAAGAGGAATCGCTGATAGATATTTCTACCGAGCTAGAAAAGCTCATGGATGCCAATTAAAAAGCTACGGAGTTAGTACTAGTAAGGATCAAGCAAGGTTTTGACAATAAATTTTGGGCCTAAACATTTAGATGGGATATCTAATCCTTATTGTGATGCTCTAGTTATTTATGTTATCATAGCCAATTATAATGTAGCTCGAGTGTTCGTGGATGCTTGTAGCTCTGTCAACATATTGTACAATGAAGTTTTTGACAAGATGTAGGTAGATATTACTGAATTGGGCACCACATCAACTTTGTTATTTGGATTTGTAGGGCTTGAGGTTTAACCTTTGGATAAATTAGTCTGTCTCTTCCTCTTGGGGAAGAACCTTTATGGCAAACACAAATCTCAGTATTCATAGTGGTCAATGCTCCTTCTTCTTACAATGTTATATTGGGGAGGCAATTAGATTGCAGCTCGGAAGTGTTACGCGGAAATGGTAAAAGTTGATTTAGAAAGAGCTCGGTTGAATCAAAGTAAATATAGAAGATGAGGAGGTACTATTGTACAAATTCTAGAAGAAATATATGTGCATAAGCCTTCAGAGCGAGAACATGAGAAGGTGCAAATTGTGCCTGAGCAAACGGATGGAACTACCTTGATATCTACCCGCCTTCTTTTTGAGCTAAAAACATGAGGTTGATAGATTGCCTTGTACAAAATAATAATATATTTGCTTGGTCATATGAGGTCAAAGGGGTATGGATTGGGGTGATGGAGCACGGACTTAATATATTACCAGACGCATGACCTATATAAAGCAAAAGATGTGTTTTGGTCCTGAAAATGATAAGATTATCAAGGTGAAAGTTCATGAATTACTAGAAGTTGGACATATCAAGGAGGCCCAGTTTCCTATATGGTTGGTTAATCTGGTACTAGTCCTAAAGAAAGGAGGAAAATGGCTAGTCTGTGTAGATTTCAGAGACGTCAATCGGGCCCACCCCAAGGATTTTACCCACTTCCCATATAGATCAATTGGTAGCTAAGTTCAACATCCAGACATGAATTTATTTGTATACTTGATGCTTATCAGGTTATCATCAGATATCTTTGGCTAACGAGGATCAAGAGAAGTTTAACTTCATTATCTCCAATGTACCTTTTGTTATCGGGTTATGTCATTTAGTTCATATTGGAGCTACATACCAAAGAATGATAGACTGAGTTTTTCAACAGTAAAGAGGAAGAAATGTGCAGGTTATGTGGATGACATCTTAATCAAGTCGGCCACAACTGAAAGTCTGATATAAGATATTGAAGAAACTTTTAGTACTCTGAGAAGGTATAACCTTAAACATAACCTGAATAAATATATTTTCATTGTTAGAAGAGGGAAGTTTCTTGGCTATGTCGAAAATGTTAATTTATCAACAAAACATATATCATAAGGGATGTCTAAATCTAGTCAACTAGTAGGAATGATTTGTCAATTAATGAGATGATTTATAAATAGTTCAACCTATGAGTAGTTCTAAGATGATTCCTCGTAAAAGGTTTGATATTAAGAATGACGTATTAAACTCACAGTTGACAATGAAAATCTCAAATAGTTGTGGAAGCATTGATATGTTCAATTAGAGAAAAGAGGAAAGTTGCAATCGATGAAAAATTGAAATCTAAGAAAAAGAATCAAGTTTAGGAATTAATCGATCTTCCTCTAAGCTGAAAGACTATTGAGAATAAGTGGATTCTTAAAATTAAGAAGAAAAATATAGATCGATTAATCAATACATAGCTCGTCTAGTTACAAAAGGATATACCAACTAAAGAGTTAATTTTAAAGAGACATCTTCTCCTGTTGTGAAATTTATGTCACTTTGTGTCATTTTAATTGTAGTAACATATTTTGACTTAGAACTATATTAGATGGATGTAAAAGTAGTTTTCCTTAATAGGACGAGGAAATCTATATGACACAATTAGAAGGTTACATTGCCGAAGGCAAGAGAATAAATATGTAGACTTAAAAAGTTTATATATGGTCTAAAGCAAGCACTATGATAATAGAACATAAGATTTAATAAAGTAATTTTATCTTATGATTTTGAAACGATCAATCAAGATCATTATGTTTATATAAGAAATGAAACAAAAAAAAGTTTCTCATATTATCATTATGCGTTGATGATATACTAATAGCTGAAAGTGACATAAAATTTATGATAGAAGTAAAAAAGTGAAATATATTTTCATCACAATTTGGCATAATAGGAATGGGAAAGCTGGATATATCTTAGGAGTATAGATCATAAGAGATTGATTAAAAAGACTTTTGGATTTATCTCAAGATGGTTACATCATTAAGATGCTACAATACTTCAATATGATAGATTACAATATTGAACAAATATTTATAGTGAAAGGTATTGTTCTGAGTAAAAGTATGTATCCCAAGACTCCTAAGAAAATAACCGAGATGAAGAAAAAAAATCATATGGTAGTGCTATTGGTAGTTTAATATATACTATGTTGTGTATACATCCTGATATAAGCTATGTTATTAGCTTAGTTAGTCATTTTCAATTAAATCCAGGATTGAAATATTAGAAAGTTATGAATTGGATACTCAGATATTTTAAAGAGACAATAAATTATTATCTATATTTCCATGGATCTAATATATATGAGTCTAAAGGACTACACAGATGGAGATTGGGTAGGGTACCTTGATGATAAAAAATCTACATCTGACTATATTTTCTTGTTGAATGGTGAAGTCATCTCATAGAACAGTAAGAAATAGGCTTGTTCAGCAACTATGCAACAAGTTGTTGTAGGATTGAGTATAGCAATAAAGGGAGGGGGTGAATAGTGCTCTTAAAAACTTTTGTTTCAGACTTAGAAAAATAATGAGTAGTACACAACGGCAAATAGTAAGAGTAAAAGAAAGACGGCTAACACCTTTTCATTTTTACATGGTTCAAAGTCTATGATGGCTCCTATTCCAAGGCTCATGGTCATTGACTATTTACTTTGGGCAATTCACTAGGATCCGAAATGATAAGTAATGCAAGTAATGAAAATAGAACAACAATTGTACCAACAATAGGAAGTGTAGAAGATTAAGCATGGCACAACATTACGGAGTCGTTCAGTGATCTTTTGCATGACACACGAGAGAAAGAGTTGTATTAGAATTGATATCGAACACACTGGTCGAAGGCCCCTTATCAAGGGTCTCTCAGATGCCTATATAGTCATCACGGGCACCCCAACCCGATAAGGTGGCAGCCAATCATCGAAGCCTTATCCCCAACATCTATCCACTCCCAAGTGCCCGTATCAACCCAGTCACCTGTGTTGTTGACGTGGATCAACCACTCAGCGTACGCTAGCTCAACCTCAACACAATTGGGTCGAACCCTTCCCGGGCGCCCGTATCATTCTGTGCGCCCGGGGAGTCTAGGCGCTTGTATTTTCCCAGGCACCTAATTCCTAGGCTTTTAGCTTCCTTCCTTGTTTTCTCTACAAAACAATGTTAGAAAAACACAAACAAAAGAATAGATATTAATGCAAATGTGTTTGACAGCTCAGCTTGTCCGATCCTAACGTTCAGGTTTTAACCGAAACCGCCTACTGTTCCCTCTTCCGGGAAACGCTTCCTCACCTACTCCTCTCAAGAGAAATTACCTATTGCCAATTTTTTGTTAGACTTTTTCTCGGCCTCTGATGACTTTAAAACTCGTGACATCCGATCCTCGACCCGTCTCGACTCCTGCCTATCATCCTCGCTCAGCCAAGTTTTCTTCCCGATCCTCCAGATCAGGACTTTGATGCCCAACCCCTGACCAAGACTTAGTGCCCATATATCGACACCAGGTCTTTGTTGCCTAGCCCTCGGCTAGGACTCAGTGCCCATTACTGTAGATCAGGACTTAGTGCCTTGATCAACTAAAATTTTCCTGCTCACTCAAGGTAACACGTTAGATTACAAATAATACTTAACTTTGAACCCTTTGCCTATATCAAAATAAGTTCGATCAGGTGCTTCCGACACCAACAGTAGTATGGTTAAGAAAGTTTCTAAAGCATCTGAAGATTGTTAAGTACAGTGGGAGTTTTGTTATAATATATTGTAATAATCAAACTGCTATAGCTTTTTCTAAGGATCCCAAATATCACAACAATGACAAGCACATACCTATAAAATATAATTTTATAAGGGATATTATTGATAAGAAAATAATAATTCTTGAGTATAATCCTACACGTGCTATGCTTGTAGGTTCTTTATTAAGTCATTGACTAAAGAGTCAATTCAAGGACATGTGAAGTCTTTAAGACTTTATAGAATATAACATATTGTAAAGACAATCAGATATATGAAATATGATGATCTATTTAGTATATATTATTAGTGCATTAATCAACCTCTAGGGTTTTGATGTTTGTTTAACAATATGTTTAAGTTAGGATAAGTACTTAACCCAACAATCAAGTCTTATGTTTAAATAGAAAGATACTTATCCCAAAAATCAAGTCTTATGTTTAATTAGATAAAATCAGAGTTTCTAACTTAAACCTTTTTTCTTCCCCTTTGACATATATCAAAAGAGATTACTAACTTGTTAAATCGATCCATAGGGGTTCTTTTGATTTGCACCAATAAAACATCTCCCTTTTGAACGACAAGTTTTTCAAATGAACTTTTAATTGTTTTCAATATATTTTCCAAAAGAAGATATTTTCAAATAGAAATAATTTTCAAGGTATTTTTCAAAAATTTTCAAAGGGATTTTCACAATATTTTTTGAATCACAATTTTTGAAGGGATTTTCAAAATGTTTTTAAAGCACAATTTTTCAAAGTGATTTTCAAACTATTTTTTGAAGCATAATTTTTCAAAGGGATTTCATAATATTTTTTGAATCACAATTTTTGAAGGGATTTTCAAAATATTTTTGAAAACATAATTTTAAAAGACTTAATTTTCAAAAGAATGTTTAAAATAGCTTAATTTTTTAAAGGAGTTTTCAAAATAGTTTTCAAAAGAATTTTCAAAATAGTTTTTAAAACTTGATTTTTCAAGAACAAAAACATGATTTTGAAAGAATTTTGAAAAGGGAAGAAGTTATGTCAAAAAAAAATTATCTTTCAATAGGATCTCTGTTGGACCTTGGATGGCTATAGAGAGGGGTGAATATAGCCAGACACCCACAAGTTGCACTTTGAAGTTTTCTGCGTGATCAGATTAGCAGCGGAAGAAAATGCATAACAAAGAACAACGCAGAGAAGGAAACACAAACCAAACAAACGTTAACACCGTGATGTACAAGGTTCGGGGATAACTTGCCCCTACTCCTTGGCGTGCCCGTAAGGTGCGCGATCCCTTGATCGTCGGCAGATCAAGCCCCGATGACCCGGATAGTAATAGCCTCCTTCTCGGTGGAGCAACCTCTCCACAATCGCCTCAGTAGATGAATAAAAGATAAGCACACGAGACACTCGAGAAGGAAAGCTCACAAGGATGTAGTAGAACGCTTAAGCACAAAACACAGAGAGCACACAACCCAGCCCAGCAAAACTTCTCAAGTTTTCTGTCTGTCTTCGTTGTTGTTGCTCCTCTGCCTCTGCTTTGTCTTCAGCCTTTACTCCCCTCATCAGGCTCTCCATCAGCATCCACTGAAGCCATAGCCTGACCCCCTGACTCCTTGAGCACTCAGTCCACTGAAGACCCTCTCCAGCTGAGCCTCCGTCAGTTGCCAGCTGCTCTCCAGAAGCCGTTAAGACCTGAAGCAAGGAAACAAACAAACCTGCTAGATGGAAAGCCTCCCATTGACTCTCCTCCAATGTTTGAATCATCCCTGTAAAGCTTGCACACTCTAATAGAAGCTTAGTAATGCATATCAAATGAAATCAGCAAGTAGCAGTGAATCGACAGTGAAAACAGACGCGATCAGAGCTTCTGACAGCGTATTTGAATTAAAGTTCTACTCCTAATCGGTCACCAGACCGATCAGGGAGGAGCCTGATCGGTCACCAGACCGATCCAGCAGTCTTCTGCACACTCCAGATCAGTCCCCAGACCAATCCAGCAGTCTGCTGCACACTCCAGATCGGTCCCCAGACCAATCAGGCTCCAGTCTGATCGGTCACCAGACCAATCAAACTGCTTCCTGACCAATCAGGAGTCATCCTGATCGGTCATAAGGAGAATCTCACGACACTTGATCGTTCACTAGACCGATCTAAACAGTATCCCTGATCGGTCACCAGACCGATCAGGAGCAGATCAGCAGGGGAACTCAACTCACTGTGGGCTCGCTGATCGGTCACTAGACCGATCAGGAGCTGTGTAGTGAGTGAAACGCATACTCCCTGATCGGTCACCAGACCGATCAGTCATCGCTGGATCGGTCACCAGACCGATCCATGAAGGAGCACCATGCCAATCTCCCTGATCGGTCATCAGACCGATTCAGGCAAGCCCAAATGCACTCTAAGTCACGAGAACAAGCCTCCAGCCCTTCTCTGACTCGTGCCATGCCCAGTTTCACTCACTGGGACTTCAACCTAGCCCTCCAAGCTAGGACCTGGCTTCACTCACCAGGATTTCAGTCACCCAGCTTCACTCACCGGGATTTCAACCTAGCTTCACTCACTAGGATTTCCATCACCTGGCTTCACTCACCAGGACCCGGCTTCACTCACCGGGATTTCAATCACCTGGCTTCACTCACCAGGACCCGGCTTCACTCACCGGGATTTCCAGCACCTGGCTTCACTCACCAGGACTCGGCTTCACTCACCGGGATTTCCACGACCTGGCTTCACTCACCAGGACCCGGCTTCACTCACCGGGATTTCCATCACCTGGCTTCACTCACCAGGACCCGGCTTCACTCACCGGGATTTCCATCACCTGGCTTCACTCACTAGGACTTTTTCACCTAACCCTCCAAGTTGGGACTTTTCACCTAACCCTCCAAGTTAGGACTTTTCGCCTAGCCCTCCAAGCTAGGACTTTTCACCCAACCCTTCCGAATTAGGACTTTTCAACACCTAGCCCTCCAAGCTAGGATTTTCCAATCACTCCGTGCCTAATCCCCGATTAGTACTTAATCATAATCATCAACCTAAACTAAAATCGATGTCAACACCAAAATAATAATCAGGGTCAGACTGCATCAACAATCTCCCCCTTTTTGTTGTTTGACAATCCGATTTTAAGTTTAGGGATTCTCAATCAATTTTCTCAGATTCAGAATCATAGGGGAATCAGGATCCTCCCCCTACAATAAAATCATCCTAAACTTAACCAACCACACTCTCCCCCTTTGTCGAACATCAAAAAGGGTCTAGAGGGGTTGTTAAGTTTAACCATACTCCCCCTCAACCAAGGGTCTCTCCCCAAACCCAAAATAATCAAAGGATAATTTTTGAATTGCATATGAGAGGCATATACCATAAATGTATCATGGCAACAACGTACATGCATCATACGTCAATAAGTGTGAATTGCACATGAAACCATATACAAAATTATATCATGGTCAAACATGTATATGTTTCATGTAACAAGTAGGGAATGCATCTGTATCTAATACATAATCCTGAGTGGTCTCCGTGACCAATCAGGTTCGTTGATTACTTGATACAGAAATATTTCTTATTAGTCTGGGGAGAGATCAAATTTCAGAAAAATTTCTGAAACTCTGATACGTTCCTGATCAGACTGCATTAACAATTGGCATTCCACAACAGGGGTGTAGACTCCATTGATATTCGACATTCCAGAAATATTTCTGAAACAAGATATTAAGAACAAGAGTCATGACTCAACAAACCCTTCCTTATGAATTTGAACATTCCAACATAGGTTTGTATCAAATTAACATTAGGTTTTGTTCCAACTATAATCAGTTTGTATCAGATGTGTTTGTATCAACCCAATCAGGGAATTTCCCTGATCTGATCGGTCTGATTGGTCACCAGACCGATCAGGGTGATTCCTGATCGGTCGATGGACCGATCAGGTTTGATATAGAAGGTTTTCTGAAACTGATCAGTTTCAGAAATGAGTTTGCTTCAACTCTAAACCCTTTCCCAAACCCTAATTCAATTAGATTCAATTCCATTTGTCCTAAAGGGTTTCACTTAACCAAAAGTCATTCCTCAAATCAAAATATGATACTAATTTTCAATACAAGCTTATATCAACATATTATGAACACATGATTGGATTTTCAAATTTCAATCAGTTTGCATGTCTATAATATGTTTTTTCCAACTAATTAAAATCAAATTCGTATTAAAAGCCTATTCCCCAAGTTGTCCATAAATACAAGGCTTAAATCATGATTCAAAGAAAACCCTATGTCAGTGAGTTTTGAGACTCATGTTATTTGTTTGGTGATGCCTTGTGAAATTCTTATAATGATCATCATAAAGCATGTGTTCATCTTGTTCTTAAACAAACTCAGCATGTCATAGATTAATGTTAACAACCCAAACAATAAGATCATGGCATACAAGAAAATTTTGGCTTGCTTGAATCAAATTAGCATCAATATATGAGTAAATTCCAAAACATGCTTGTATCAATGGAGTATCAACATATGATCAAATTTCTAAATTTTGATCAGTTTAATGTATGTCTATAATATGTTTGCTTCAACTACTCAACTTCATACTTGTTCTTTAGCATGCATCCATGTTCTATGACACACATAGGAAGATTTTTGCTTACTAGATCATGTTCATGTTTGTTCCAAACAATTTTGATAATCTAAGCTACTCTTAGGTTCTGAACAACTACGTCATAAACCTTAAGTTCATGTTCTTTGTCTAATGATGTATGGTGAAGTTTTCATAGTGATTTTTGAATCAATACTAATTCATGTGTCCATACTTGTTCAATAGCATGCCTTCATGTTCTATAACACACACAAGGAAATCATGGCATACTCGAACATGTTCACCAAACAAAACACCTTAAGCTTGAGATAAGGCATATCATAAATCATAACTTGCAGGAAAACATAAATTACAACAGGAAAAACTTATTATCCTAAGCAATTCATGGCAAGAGCAAGTTATATGTTAATCTAAACCATCCATGTGAATTTGATGAAATGGTAAGCACATTCCTAACTAGGAATGGCTATATGTTTGGAGCACCAAATATCAACCACCAATGTTGATAGATGCTCCCCCTCAAAACAAGTTATACAATTCGAAATATGGAAGTTTTAGGTACTCAAATTTTGGGACCTAATGAATCTACAATGAATGACTTTGGCACCCATGCCTTAGTCATTTTCTTTCTAGCCTTTTGAACCCTAGACTTATTTCGTGATCCAAAATGTGTTCTAGACATTAATGACAAGGTACTAGGTTCTTTAGATTGCTAACCTAAACCAACCTTGTTATAAACCGCCTTTTGCGAATTTAGAATCATATCTAAAGTTTTGGAGCTAGTTGAAAACTTCTCAAGAACATTCTTGAGATTTTCAACTTCGCTCCTTAAGTCCTTATTTTCATTTTCAAGGGACTTATCATGCATAACATCAATTACCTCATCCTTAGAGGTTTTCAATTTTTCTACCTCTACCTTTAAGGATTTAATCTTGCTCTTGGACTTCTTAAGCAACTTAGTTAGACACGCTATAACTCTATAGCACTTATCTAACTCGGGAGAAATTACCTCTTCATCATCCGAAGATGATGAAGGAGTGGTTGAGGAGTCACTTGATTCATCACTGCTTCCTTAACTTGAATTCTCTACTGCCATGAAAGCAAAATGAAGGGAGTTCTTCTCCTCCTCTTCTTCCTTCTTCTCCTTTCTTTTGTTACCTGCCACACAAGCAAACCCTTTCTCTTTTGGGCTTGTGTTAGAGATCTCATGTAGCTCCATCTCACAAAATAAATCCTCTAACTTAACAAAAGATAAGTCCTTGGAAACCTTGTAAGCATCCACCATGGATGACCACAAGGCGTTCCTAGGAAAAGCTTTAAGAACATATCTCACAAGGTCTCTATTTTCTACTTTCTCATGGATGGAATGAAGACCATTGTAGATCTCCTTGAACCGACAATGAAGCATACTTACAGTTTCATTTTCTCCCATGGTGAGACTTTGAAGTTGGTTGAGAAGGAGGTCCTTCTTGGCTGTCCGGGTTTCATGAGTTCCTTCATGGAGCTCAATAATCTTATTCCATAGATCTTTAGCACTTGTGAAAGGACCCACCTTGACCAACTGATCCTTGGTCATTCCACATTGCAAGGTGACAATGGCTTTGGCATTGGCTTCCCCCTTCCGGATTTGCTCAGCCGACCACTTGGAAAACTCAAGCTCCTTTCCTTCATTATCCTTTGGAAGGGAAAACCCCTCCTTGACAGAGAACCACAAGCTCATGTTGGTTTTGAGATAGAACTCCATCCTTGACCTCCAATATGAAAAATCTGTGCCGTCAAAGAATGGAGGTCGGTTTGTGTTGTAGCCTTCTCCTCCTACATCCATCTTGTTGGAAACTCTCGGATGTTAAGCCGCTTGAATAGAGCCCCAAGCTCTGATACCACTTGTTGGACCTTGGATGGCTATAGAGGGGGGTGAATGTAGCCAGACACCCACAAGTTTCACTTTGAAATTTTCTGCGTGATCAGATTAGCAGCGGAAGAAAATACATAACAAAGAACAACGCAGAGAAGGAAACACAAACCAAACAAATGCTAACACCGTGATGTACAAGGTTCGGGGATAACTTGCCCCTACTCCTTGGCGTGCCCGTAAGGTGGGCAATCCCTTGATCGTCGGCAGATCAAGCCCCAGTGACCCGGATAGTAATAGCCTCCTTCTCGGTGGAGCAACCTCTCCACAATCGCCTCAGTAGATGAATACAAGATAAGCACACGAGACACTCGAGAAGGAAAGCTCACAAGGATGTAGTAGAACGCTTAAGCACAAAACACAGAGAGCACACAACCCAGCCCAGCCAAACTCCTCAAGTTTTCTATCTGTCTTCGTTGTTGTTGCTCCTCTGCCTCTGCTTTGTCTTAAGCCTCTACTCCCCTCATCAGGCTCTCCATCAGCATCCACTGAAGCCATAGCCTGACCCCCTGACTCCCTGAGCACTCAGTCCACTGAAGACCCTCTCCAGTTGAGCCTCCGTCAGTTGCCAGCTGCTCTCCAGAAGCCGTTGAGACCTGAAGCAAGGAAACAAACAAACCTGCTAGATGGAAAGCCTCCCATTGACTCTCCTCCAATGTTTGAATCATCCCTGTAAAGCCTGCACACTCCAATAGAAGCTTAGTAATGCATATCAAATGAAATCAGCAAGTAGCAGTGAATCGGCAGTGAAAACAAACGCGATCAGAGCTTCTGACAGCGTATTTGAATTAAAGTTCTGCTCCTGATCGGTCACCAGACCGATCAGGGAGGAGCCTGATCGGTCACCAGACTGATCCAGCAGTCTTCTACACACTCCAGATCGGTCCCCAGACCAATCCAACAGTCTACTGCACACTCCAGATCGGTCCCCAGACCAATCAGGCTCCAGCCTGATCGGTCACCAGACCAATCAGGCTGCTTCCTGACCAATCAGGAGTCATCCTGATCGGTCATAAGGAGAATCTCGCGACACTTGATCGTTCACTAGACCGATCTAAACAGTATCCCTGATCGGTCACCAGACCGATCAGGAGCAGATTAGCAGAGGTACTCAACTCACTGTGGGCTCCTTGATCGGTCACCAGACCGATCAGGAGCTGTGCAGTGAGTGAAACGCATACTCCCTGATTGGTCACCAGACCGATCAGTCATCGCTGGATTGGTCACCAGACCGATCCACGAAGGAGCACCGTGCCAATCTCCCTGATCGGTCATCAGACCGATCCAAGCAAGCCCAAATGCACTCTAAGTCACGAGAACAAGCCTCCAGCCCTTCTCTGACTCGTGCCATGCCCAGTTTCACTCACTGGGACTTCAACCTAGCCCTCCAAGCTAGGACCTGGCTTCACTCACCAGGATTTCAGTCATCCGGCTTCACTCACTGGGATTTCAACCTAGCTTCACTCACTAGGATTTCCATCACCTGGCTACACTCACCAGGACCCGGCTTCACTCACCGGGATTTCAATCACCTGGCTTCACTCACCAGGACCCGGCTTCACTCACCGGGATTTCCATCACCTGGCTTCACTCACCAGGACCCGGCTTCACTCACCTGGATTTCCACCACCTGGCTTCACTCACCAGGACCCGGCTTCACTCACCGGGATTTCCATCACCTAGCTTCACTCACCAGGACCCGGCTTCACTCACCGAGATTTCCATCACCTGGCTTCACTCACCAGGACTTTTTCACCTAACCCTCCAAGTTGGGACTTTTCACCTAACCCTCCAAGTTAGGACTTTTCACCTAGCCCTCCAAGCTAGGACTTTTCACCCAACTCTTCCGAATTAGGACTTTTCAACACCTAGCCCTCCAAGCTAGGATTTTCCAATCACTCCGTGCCTAATCCCCGATTAAGACTTAATCATAATCATAATCATCAACCTAAACTAAAATCAATGTCAACACCAAAACAACAATCAGGGTCAGACTGCATCAACAATCTCCCCCTTAATTCGATACTTCCTAGGATATCATTGTTACCCACTTACATATGTGTGTCTAAAGGTTTAGGAATACATGGTTGACTTAAAGATCTAAAAATTTAGGTGTTGGTTAATAATCATGTTTAGATTTTAAAAGACATAAAAAAAATATTTAACTTTTCGTAGCATCTCACTCAGTTTAGATTTTCAATCATAGTAATCTTATAGTTATGTGAGATGATTTATTTGATTAAGTTAACATTAAGTTTGACCTCTAGGGTTTTGATATTTGTTTAACAATATGTTTAATGGAGTTTGGTCAAGGATGGAGTTTGGTCAAGGTTGACCTAGTCGGGTGAGTAGTCTACCAAGTGACTAGTTAGAGAAAAATCCTAGGGGAGGTAACCTTAGGTCTTGAAGGAGTGAACTCTAAGCAAAGTCTTGTTGAGTGAAATCAGGCCCAAGTGAGTTAAGCTAGGTTGGTGAAGTTCTAGTGAGTGAAGTTAGGTTGGTAAAGTCCTGGTGAGTAAAGTCAGACAGTGAAAAGTCCTAGTGAGTGAAGTTAGGCAATAGAACCCTGAGGTAGGTAACCTTAGAAGTTTTAGAGAAGTAAACTCCAAGAAAGTTTAATTAGAAGGTTTATGGTCGACTGCGCGGTCGACCGGACCAACGAATCTTGGTAAATCTATGTATAGGTTTATCAATAGTATTTTGCATTACTATTATTGTTGTTGTGCTAATTTAGTATTGCAGAAAAAATCTTAGTGGATCAGGAGATCAGACACTGAGTAGAGAAAGTCCAACCAGGTCTAGAGGATCCGATATTTGGTAGGTGAATGAGGTAAGCTCTTGGAGGTGAGTGCTATGTAGAGAAACCTACGGAGGTTTCTAAGTTGAGATCAGGACAAGTCCTATTGTCGCTTACTCATGTATATCATATATGTTTCTCTGTTAACTCTATTTTGTAAGGTTAATTTTTAATATATTATTTGTGTTGTGCCAACAATTTCATGAAAATCAGTCAAAGAACATTGACCGAGGGTTCAGTCCATTGAATGAGTGGATCAGTTGACTGAACCGCTAGATTGCTCCAAATTGGTCATATTCCAGACGGATCAGTTGACTAATCATCAGGATCAATCGACCAATACACTTTTGGTATGACACGACTACACAGAAGGAACCTTTTTCTGTTGACTGATGAGGAGGATCAGTCTACTAAACGCATTTATTACCGTGCCAACCGAGCGAAGCAAAGAAGGAATGACACTGGGTTCAATCGACCAAATAGGAGGTTCAATCGATTGAAAGGATTAGTCGGCTGAACGGTTTTTCAGTCAACTGAACCGTGCCTATTTAAAGAGAACGAGATCAGTGCACTAATTATCTCTTCCACTCACTTTGCACTCTCTTCCTGCATAAATGAACTGCTCACGCTCTACAGCTAGAACGCTGGGAAGTTCTCTAACACACTGCACTCAAGATTATACTTCTGTGTTAGTATACTCACTTTATTTTGTACTTGTATTTGCATATTAAAAGGGAGTTAGTAAGCTGTTACTAACCTCTCTTACATGTAGCTAAATTAAGCACCACTTTGTTAGAGATCATGTAGCCAAAGGTAAAATTAAGCTTAATCATATTGAATCCAAATCTAACCTAGTAGATATATTCACTAAACCACTTTCAAAATATGAATTTAGTAACTTAAGAAGACAAATTAGAATGTGTGATATAGACTAGGATTCCACTACTTAAAACTTTTAGTTTGCATTTTAACTTCGTTTGTAATTGTTTGTTTTGGATTTTTCAATTCAACTAGTTTTTCTTTTAAATTTTACTTTCAAAATTGCTTATATACTTTAAAATTGATTGGACAGACCTAGCCCAGGCTTGACCCCTAGAACAGCATGATCCTATAGCTCTAAGTAGTCTGCATCTCACAAAGCACATTAAGGTCAACTTGATTGTGATTGCAAAAACATAGAATGGTGTGAGGTGCATAGAACTTTGCCTGGACTTCATAATGCTTATATCAGTGCATCACAGTAAGTCTGGGCACTAAATACAAAATTATAGTAATCAAGTTAAATATTTTTGGCAAGTAAACACTTAACTTGACTAACCAAGTAAACACTACTATCCTTTGATAGTTAGTTAGTAGCTAAGGGTTGGACATGAATTTAGAGACATGCAATCAATTGGTTCAGGGGAGCAATAAAATTTATTCTATTTCTTCTTTTCTTAAAGTTTTTTAATTTTAAAATGTTTTAACCTAGAAAATCCTATTTTCATAATGCTTTATTTTCAAAAGTTGGTAATTATGTTCATAAATTGGTATTCAAATCATCCTTTTAAAATATAGCTTCAAAATATTTTTTTGAAAATAATCCTTTACCTGGACATATTTTGACAAACTATTTCCCTTCTTTACTATATACTTTAGTTTTTTTGAAAATTACCACTTAACTTAGTTGTGAAAACTTAATTTCCAAAAGATGTTGCAAATATTCTAATATATTTGAAAGTCATTTTTATTTACCTAAACTTATCTTTGAAAAATCAATTTTGAAATGTTGATCTCCATTTATGAATTGAGAATAGTTCATTAGAGTTAATTTTTACTATTTTTTTCTTTTTAGTAAAATGTTATACTTTCATGTCTACTTGAAAATGATTCTTTAAAATATTTTTGATAAGTTATTTTAAAAATTGTCATTCTTTAAAAGTGTATACTCTGATTTAAAAATTATTGCTTCAAACTCACTTATAGTTAAGAACTCATTTGAAGATATTCTAAGAGTTTTTGGAAACAGTAATTATGGATTCAAACTTAGCTTAGATTTTTAATCAATTATGGATTTTGAAACTATCTTTGCATTGCTTGAGAATCATTTCTAATATGAGTCTCCTCTTGGATTCGAATATTGCTAGTAAGTCTCTATCCTTAGTTTCTTTTTCAAATTGCTTGTGCTCATTCCCTTAGATGATAACATTATTGTTTATTTTGATGAATGCCAAAGGGGGAGGGTTAAGGGTTATAAGCTAGAAAAGTAAAATATTTGAAATATTTTAAGCTAACTCTAATTTTAGAGCATGTCATTGAATCTTATTGTTGTTTGGTTATTATTGCTATTTATTTTCTAACTTTAACCCATGTTATCATTTCATCAAAAAGGGGGAGATTGTTGGTACAATTTGCATTAATGGTTAAACTCAGGGTTTGATGAATGATAAATAAGTTAAAGTTAGGTTTGTAGTTATCTAATCTTATTACCGAGTGTGTAAGATTGAAAAGCTAAGAACCCAACACCAGGCTGAAATCCAGGGTAGTGGAGTTCTGGCAAGAAGTCCAAGGTGGTGAGTCTTAGCAAAAGTCCAGTTGGGTCTGAGGGGCTGACTACTGTTGAAGTCTATGGTGGTGGAGTTTTAGCAAAAGTCTATGTTGGTGGAGACTTGGCAAAAGTCGTGGTGGGTTAAAGAGTCGACTAAATCTGTACAAGGTAAGTGAGGTAAGTCACTAGAGGAGCGAATTTCAGTGAGGACGAGCCCTAGTTGGGACTTTAGGCGCAGTCTAACTTAGAACCATTTTGGATATCTATGTTGAGGCCTCTAACTAGATCCTAGTCTTAGGGAGACAAGTTCTATTTAATGCTCATTTTATTTAGTCAATTTTGTATGTTTACTAACCTTGTTTTGTAGGATATATTTATTTTTTGGACTAACTTGGTTTTGCAAGGGGTTTTTACAAAAGTTCCCTCAGATGAATAGTACCTGAGGAGCCTCAATTTAGACTGGAAGTGCCTCAGGTGGATGAGAGCGGCTCCATGAAGTCTGCGTTGAAGATTGGATTTCAGCGAGCTAAAGCGCCTTAGTTTGGATCTGAGGCGCCTCAGTTGGGAACTAAGATTCCTTAGAAGGGATCCAAGGCACCTTCAATTGGATAAGCAATGAGTGCGATGGTTGTGGATCGTGGATGAAATTTACTTGGTTCGAGGCACCTCAGTTGGGAGCTGAGGCACCTTAGACGCCCTATATAAGGGCATTGCTGTCGTGCACTTCTTACAACAATTACTTCTACAACTTTAAAGCTCATACGCTCATCCTGCTGCTACTTCCTCATCTTCCTTCTATGACCCGTTTTGACATGACTACGTTCATCCGCTGCCAGAAAATTAACGTCAACACATGAGTCAATTGAATGTTCTACACTTGTGTTGGGTAACGAGTTTATTTTTTTTGTACTTAATCAAGTAGGAAGTATAAGGTTGTTACACTTTCTACCCATCTCTTGTACTCGATCACTCTACCGGGAGTTTACTGGTAGAAGGTACTAGTGGAGTCCATCGAAAATGTCCAAGGGACCTGGGCCTTACAATAGGAGTTATCGAAGGCTCCGAAGCAAGTAAAACCGACCTGTGTTCGAGTTTTATGATTTTCGTCTTTATTTCTGCTGCGCACGGACTCTCTCTATTTCAAAAAGCAAAGTTGTTTTATTTTAAAAATACATGTGATTCACCCTCCCCCTTCTAACGTACAATGGTCCTACATATATAACTCTTATAAAATATCATATTATGCGTATAATAGGTGGCCCAATGGAAGATACATTGTGTGATCAATTAAAGTTTGAGTTATGTCAGAGAATACCGCTAATAAATTATATTTTAGCCCACAAATTAAAATGCAATGTTATATTTGGAATCTCATAAGGAGTAAATTCATATGCAGTTAAAATTTTATTTTATTTGCATAATCTTGTGTTTTATTACTTGCACTTATACATGTTCTTGGCTCTAGTTAAATCGTGAACTTAAATAAATTTCTCTCTTTAATTTTAGTGCAATTTGTTATTGTAGTATTAATAGCATCCCAACATTAATTAGTTCCAATTTTACTAAATGGAAAGAAAATGTGATTATGGTCTTAGGCTGTATGAACTTATACTATGCATTAAGGAATAATCGCGTTGCACCTTTGACTAATGCTAGCACTATAGAGTAAAAAATTGAATTTCAGTTGTGAGAGAAATTAAATCACATGAGTCTAAGCACCATGAAGCTTTCCATATCGGCACAAATAAAGAGCTTAATAACATAGGGAGAAGATGCTAGAAGTTTTCTGAACCAACTAGCAAATCGATTCACCTCAAATAAAAAAGTTGAGACTACCACACTTCTTACGAAGTTGGTAACCATATGGTACATTAGTAAAGAAAATATAAGAGAGTACATTATGGAGATGTCCAACATAGAAACAAGTTTGAAAACACTAAAACTTGATATGTCTGACAGTATGTTAGTGCATTTCGTCGTGATGTCTCTGCTTGCACGACTTACTCCTTTTAAGATATCGTATAATACTCAAAAGGAAAAGTGGATATTAAATGAGCTCATTTCTCAATGCGTGCAAGAGGAAGAAGCGAAAGAGGATCAATAACAAAAGAAAAAGAAAACAAACTGCATATTCTGGTGGCAATGGCCATTAGGAGCACAAAAGGTAGGATAAGAAATCCATTTATTTCTTTTGCAAGAAGAAAGGTTATATGAAGAAAGACCGCCTCAAGTATGCCAACTAACATATAAAGAAGGGTATTCTACTCAACTTTGTTAGTTCAAAAGTCAATTTAACTATTGTGCCCACTGACACTTGGTGGATAGATATCAGTGTTACTACTCACATAAGTGTCACCATATAGGGTTGTCTTAGAAGCAGACTTTCGCTTGATAGTGAAAAATGCATCTACATAGAGAATGGAAAGAAGGCTATAGTCGAGTCTATTGGTGTTTTTAGACTTTATTTAGAAACTGATGTCTATTTCGATTCAGAAAATAATTTTATTGTAACGTCTTTCAGATAGAACTTAATTTCAATTTCTTATTTGGACAAAACAGGTTATTCTTGTTTATTTGGAAATGAAATTTTCAGTATTTTCTTAAATTCATTATTGATTGACAATGATTTCTTGGTTAATAAGCTTTATAAATTAAACACCTTTAGTCCTATAGTTGACAACGTAATAAGACATAGTATAGGTACGAAACATAAACAAATTTGTTGGGAATTCTTTCATATTGTGTCATAGATGTTTAGGATATATATCCAAACAAGGCTTAGAATGATTAATATTACATGAAATTCTTGAATCCTTTGACATGTCAAACTTTGTTGTCTGCATAAAGTGTGTTAAGGGAAAGATAACTGACAAAAGGAACAAGGGGTTATTCATTGTAGTGAGATTTTGGAGCTAATACATACCGACATTTGTGGACCATTTGTGGGATCCGTGGCGTCGATAGGGGTGAATATCAACTTGTAAACTTTTCGTCGGAACTTCGTTGATCGTTCGCTTAATATCAAAGTTGTTAGTAGCAGCGGAATAATGAAAGTAAAAATAAACACAACAAGAACACGTAGGATTTACTTGGTTCCCAACCCCCCAGGGTCAGTACGTTCAAGGCCTAATTACGGGTAGGCCCGTCCACTAGTTGTCTTCTTTCCGGAATTTCCATAGGAAGAGAAACTCATCTTATAGTTTAGAGTACAAGTTATAACTAAGTGCAAACCAAACAAAAGATGATGATCTCGACCAATCCGGAACTCCGAAGCGTCGCACACTTCCTCCTGGAGCCTCCTTGGTCGCAGAGCATCGTCATAACACTTTTTCTTTATAGAGAATGAGTAATCGGATGAGAGAGTTATTGTTCTGAACTGAGGGGTCGAAGCCCCTTTTATACACTACATTCGGGCACTGTAGAGCCCATTGAGGCACCTCACACGTGGTCCATTCTGATCCAAAATAGCAAACTCGATGTAGGGATAAAATCCTGCATCCCAGGTGCTTGGGAGAACTGAGGCGCTTGGGATGTTTCAGGCGCCTGGGATGGGCACCCTCAACCCAGGGCACCCTCTATATAGGGTGCCTGGGTTTATTCAGGCACCCAGGAAGCCCCTTCCCATCCTTTGTTTGTTTTGCGTTTACTCTCCTATCTTGCCTCCAACTCTAGGTTCCTGCAAGACAACCAAACACACAACAAACAGACAAACAGTCTTAACCCTTAATGATTGACAACCAGAGTTGTCTGGTTCTGACTTTTGATTTTAAATGAAATCTTAGGTCGAACCGACGCCTACTGTTCCCATTTCCGGGGACACGCCCTCACCTACTCCACTCTGGAGAAGTTACCCTTTGCCAACCGGGACTTCCGGTTGGACTTTTGTTCGACCTCCGAGACTCTCGGATCTCAAGATGTTAGATCCTCGACCCGTCTCTACTTCTGTCTGTAGTCCTCACTCGGCTAAGTCTTTTGCTCAATCCTCGACCAGGACTTCGTGCCCAATTCGTCGAACCAGGACATCAGTGCCCAACCCCCATCAGGACTTCGTGCCCAATTTGCAACAAGGACTTCGCGCCCAATTCCCAGAACCAGGACTTTGTGCCCTACCTTCGGTCAAGTCTTCGTGCCCATCTTCACTCACAAGGACTTCGTCCACCTAGCTTCTCTCACTAGGACTCAGCTTCACTCACCAGGATTTTGTCTGCCTAGCTTCACTCACTAGGACCTTGGATTTAGTCTATCTGACTAGTTATGGGTTTAGTCACTCTGCCAAACATCAAGACCTGTTTGACTTATTCCTTGGTCAAACTGACCAACCCTGAGTACTATTCACTCTGCCAAATATCAGGTCCTGTTTGGCTAACCCTTTGTCAAACTGATCAAGCCTGGGTTTACCCTACCAAACATCAGACCCTGTTTGGCTTAACCCTTGATCACTTTTACTAGACCTTGGTATATTATCAAACATCAAAACACTAGAGGATGACTATTCATATCTAATGCTTATTGCAACAACAATCTCTCCCTTTTTGATGTTTGACAATAATATTAAGTTAGGTTTTGGTCTAAGGGTTTTAGGTCAATTCTTGGGGAAAAATTGAAAAAAAGTCTAACTTAAGGTACTCTCACCCTTTGACACACATCAAAAAGAAATATAAGGTAATAATAATGATTTTAAGTTAAAATTTATACAAATAATATGATTTTTGAAAATATTTAAGTTTTTTAAAGAAAATATAATTTTTAAAAATCCTCCCTTTTTTTATTAAAAAAACCAAGTACCTTTATCAGAAAATATTTTAAGAGACACTAAATATGTGAGTAAAATTTGAAAAGATAAGTACTTTATTGATTTGAATTTTCCTAAATCTGACACAATCCTAGGAATCATGTTGATTACAAGAAAATTTCCTATGTGTCTTGGAGATTCTTCCAAACTCAAGTAATTTTTGTTAGATTTTTAAAAATATTCAAAAGACAAAAGATTTTCTAAATATATTTTGGAAATTGAGAATATTGTATTTTCAAAAATAAAGTGTTTTGGAAAGATAATGTTTTTTGAAAATATAGTATTTTTCAAACTTCTAATAGTTCTTTTAATTTGAACCTCCCCCTAAACCTGACACAGTCCTAGGAAGCTTATTGACCACAAGTTAATCTTCCTCTGAGTCTTAGGATTTGATTCAAACGAAAAAAATTACAAAAAAAATTTTAAGAAAGATTTTAATGTAATCAAAAATTAAAAGAAGAATTATTCTTTTGATTGGGACTCCCCATAAGTCTGACACAATCTTAGGAAACCTTGTAGATCATTAAAAAAGTTTCCTATGTGTCTTTAGAGTTTATCCAAATCATAAGAGCAATTAGCGCACATTTTAGAAAAATAATTTTGAAAGAATATGATAATTTTTGAAGAAGTATTTTTCGAAAAATATTTTGAATGACATAATAAATTTTTGAAAAATATTTTTGGAAGAGCTTTTTGAAAGAAATAATAATATTTTAATCAAAAATGATTTTGAAAGAGATAAATTTTTGAAAAGAATAATTTTTGAAAAATAATTTTCAAAAGAAATGTTAAAAAATTCGTAAAAAGATAGACTCCCCTGAACCTGACATCTTCTGGCTACCCTTGTTAACTACAAGGAACTCTACCTAAGTGTCTTAAAGGACTTTATTGTTGACCTAGAGGATTTGTATCTATGTGTAGGTCAAACAACTTTCGAAAAGATATATATTTTTTGAAATATATTTATAGGTACACACAATCATGCATAAAATTTATTAAAACATTATTATATTTAATCACTATGTTTAAAATAGTTTTTAAAGAAAATATTCTAAGAATTTTTGAAAATATTTATCAGTTGATTAGTCCTTATCATCTTACCCATTCTAAGTGTCGCAGTACAAACATGCATGGTTGTCGTATGGGTGTTGTGAGATGCTTGAATAATTTTTCTCAATTTAATTTTATAGATTGATTGACCTTGAGTTAGATTCAAGTTTAATAATTAGTAACTTAAAAGTAAATTTCAATAATTGATTTCCAGGTATTGCCGATACACAGGGGTCTTCTTGTTTATCGAAACAACGACCCTTTCCTTAGACAAAGTCTTTTAAAGAAATGATACTTTTAATTTACTTTTTGAGAAACTCTGGTCTAACTTGTCTAGGATATGGTGAGGTATCTTCGGCTAGTTCAACTTAGCTAGGTCAACCAAGTCGGGTACTCCTTACCCTTCCTGACTTCCCAGACCAAGCTTCCCCAATGTACTATCATCTCACCCCACCCCTGGTGCTATGTTAAGTAAGTATCAACCAATCTTTTTCCTATCTAGCCATTCTGAGTTAAGCAAAAAAGTAAGTTAGCATGAATGACATGTCAGATATATATGATGAAAAATAAATAGATGTCTGAGCATGGTAGTTATGCATGTATCAATCAAGTCAATCATTTTAATTAGATTTTTAATAAAGTATCAAATTCTCGATTCGATACAGAACGTGTGAACCCGCGAATATGTCAACTCACTTTGACATATATATTATTATCAAGTTGAATGTTTCAATTGGGTAGAATTTTACTTAGTTTCATAATTGAAGGTAATCAATTTAAATTTAGTTCATGGTTTTGAATTTTAAATTAAGGATTGAGTTTCCAATTAAAATTGAATTGTTAATTAAAATTTAAGATTTATTCAATTAGTTTTAAATATTTTAAGAATTATTAGAATTTGAGATTTAGATTATTAATATTTAAGTTTTTAAGATTAAAATAAAATTACAATTTTTTACTAATTAAGATTTAAATTTTTAAGATTTGTGATTATTTAAGATTTAAGTTTTTAAGAATTAAATTTGAATTTAAGATTTAATTAAGATTTACGTTTTAAGATTTGTGATTAATTAAGATTTAAGTTTTTAAGAATTGTGATAATTAAGATTTAAGTTTTTAGATTTGTGATTAATTAAGTTTTAAGTTTTTAAGAATTATGATTAATTAAGATTTAAATATTTAAGATTTGTGATTAATTAAGATTTAAGTTTTTAAGAAATATGATTAATTAAGATTTAAGTTTATAATATTTAAATAATAATTTTGGATCTAATTGCAGCATTTCCATTAATTCAAAAAATTCTATTTCATCTATTATTTCTTTTGATTTTATGTTTTCAATTTTATTTAATACTTTTATTTTATTTGAATTCTTATAAGTCTTTTTAATTATAGCTTTAATTTTGGTAAATTTATTTTTATCTTCAGAATCATATTCTTCTTCATCTTATATTCAGAATTAATAAAAGTTGTATCATTTTCTTCAAAATAAGTAGAATAATTTTAAGGATTACTAATTAAGGTTGTATCACTATCTTCAAATAAGTAGAATAATTAATTAAGAATTCATAATTATCTTTAAAGTTATTTGAATTATTTTGAGAATTATTAATTAAAGTTTCATTATTATCTTCAAAATTATTAATTACAGTTCATAATCAACTTCAGAATTATTAATTACAGTTTCATAATTATCTTCAGAGTTATTAATTAAGGTTTGATTATTATCTTCAGAATTATTAATTAAGGTTTGATTATTATCTTCAGAATTATTAAGATTATCTTCAGGATTATTAGGATTATCATCAGGATTATTAGGATTAACTTTAGGATTATTAAAATTAACTGAAAAAAGTTAGAATTAATTTCTAAGATTGCAGCATTAATATTAAAAATTAAGGAGTTAATATTCAATATTTTAATATTATCAATATTTAATTTGGGTCCATTACTAGCTAATTTATCATGCAATATATTAAAATTGTTATACAGAAAATCTAATTTATCAAATAAATTAAAGGATACACTCACATGCATAGGGGTATTTCTGGAAAAAAATTATCATATACATTTGAATTTAAACTGACAGGAATACTTCTGCAAGAATTAAAATTTTGTACTTTCTGTAGGATCGTAGATGCCCGCTAGAGGGGGTGAATAGCGTTTCTTCCAAGCTTTCTTCCTACACGGTTAGTTTGCGCAGCGGAAATAAACATAAACAAAACTAACAATGAAGCATTAACGCTAACAACCTGGTTTTACTTGGTATCCACCCCGGTCGGGTGACTAATCCAAGAATCCTTCGGTGGATCAACCCCTGGTAACCTCCGGCTAGATCTGTCGCTCCTTGTGGGTGGAGAAACCTCGCCACAACACTTCGGACGCTCTCTGATCACAATAGACTACTAACCCACTTTGTCCAAGTGAGTTTCGTCAAGAAACTTAGCCACCACGAAGTCCTCTTTAAATAGGACTCGGGGCTGATTTCTAACTACCAGTTGACTGCCCCTAGGGCAGTCGACTGGTGCCAGCCAAATTCGACCGTTGACACCCCCAACGTTTGAATTTGCCAGCTCACCAGCCGCTACCAATCGACTGCCAAAATGGCAGTCGATTGGCCCAGGGTCCAGAACCTACTGTGAGTTTCTGTTTGCGCTGACAGTCAACTGTTATAACACCAGTCGACTGCCCAGCCTCTACAAACACTCTTACTCACTCTCTTGACCCTCGTCAACATGTGCCTTCAAGCATTCTCCCTTGGCTTGCTCCTTGAAGTCCTCTTCCACCGGCTATCGTCCCTCGGATGCGCACGCAAGTCCTTGACCTGCCTCCATGCCACCCTTCACGTGTGCCCTTTGAAGTCCACTTCTCAGCTTGCCCTTGGAGTCATCTTCCCTTGGCTTTGGTCCCTTGACTTAGCTGACTCTTCACCAGCAGCCTTGACTATTGCCTTCACACCCTCTTCATCTTCGGCCCTCATCCCTCGGATGCACACAAGCCTCCATCTTGTCTCCATGTCATCCTTCACGTACACCTCGAAGTCTGCGCCCCTCGGCTCATCATCCCTGCTATATCAGGTCCCTCGGGTGCACACAAGCCTCCAGCTTGTCTCCATGCAACCCTTCACCATACCGAAGCCGTCCAGCCAAGTCAATATGTGTAAACCTGTACAACCTGCACACTCACATACCCATATTAGTACACAAGGGAAAACCTAACTTAAACCCTTTGCCCAAACATCAAAACACAAGGTCACTCCGGACCTTAGATTGCCTCAACACTTTCTTTACCTTTTTCCAATTTCCTGGCATTTTGGATCTGCTTATCCTCCAGTCTGGACACTGATTCTTGTAGTGCTCGTTGTTTTAGCACTTAAAGCATATGATGTGGCTCTTGTCCCTCCGGGATCCTGGCGCTGGTACCTCCGTTGCCGTCAGTGGTGATGTACGAGTCTTACGAGTAGGACACTAGTTTTTATAGTGCCCTCTCTCCTTGCACTTGAAACAAATTATGTGAAATTTAAAATTAGACATAATAAAAATATACCTTTTTCACCCTTTTCTACCCCTCAATTCCTGGTCTTCTTGCTCCTTCGGTAGTAAGTCCGATCAGAGCCACCTGCTCTGATACCAATTGTGGGATCGGTGACGTCGATAGAGGGGGGTGAATATCGACTTGTAAACTTTTCATCGAAACTTCATTGATCGTTCGCTTAATATCAGAGTTCTTAGTAGCAGCGGAATAATGAAAGTAAAAACAAACACAACAAGAACACGCGGGATTTACTTGGTTCCCAACCCCCCAGGGTCAGAACGTCCAAGGCCTAATTACGGGTAGCGCCCGTCCACTAGGCCTAATATTGACTTGTAAACTTTTTGAAATTTCCGGAGGTGGAGAAACTCATCTTACAGTTTAGATACAAGCAAAATAATGATAAAGAATTACAAGTTATAACTAAATGCAAACCAAATAAAAAGATGACTATCCCGATCAATCCGGAACTCTGAAATGTCTTGCACTTCCTCCTGGAGCCTCCTTGGTCGTAGAGCATCGTCGTAGCACTTTTTCTTTGCAGAGAATGAGTAATCAGATGTGAGATTTGATGTTCTGAACTAAGGGGTCGAAGCCCCTTTTATACACTGCATTCGGGCGCCCTAGAGCCCATTGAGGCGCCTCACACGTGGACAATTCTGATCCAAAATATCAAACTTAGCGCAGGGATAAAATCCTGCATCCTAAGCGCCTAGGAGCAATGAGGCACCTGGGATGAGCACCCTCAACCCAGGGTGCCCTCCATATAGGGTGCATGGGTGTATTCAGGCGCCCAGGAAGCCCTTTCCTAGCCTTTGTTTGTTTTGCGTTTGCTCTCCTATCTTGTCTCCAACTCCAGGTTCCTGCAAGACAATCAAACACACAATAAATTGACAAATAATCTTAAGCCTTAATGATTGACAGCTAGAGCTATCTGGTTCTGACTTTAGATTTCAAATGAAATCCTAGGTCGAACTGACACCTACTGTTCCCTTTCCCAGGAATGCGTCCTCACCTACTCTAGGAGTAGTTACCCTTTGCCAACCGAGACCTCCGGTTGGACTTTTGCTCCGCCTCCGAGACTCCAGGATCTCGAGACGTCCGATCCTCGACCCATCTCTACTTCTGTCCATAGTCCTCACTCAATTAAGTCTTTTGCCCGATTCACAACCAGGACTTCGTGCCCGATTCTCAAACCAAGACTTTGATGCCCAACCCTCGCCCAGGACTGTTGGTGCAGGAAGCACCATATCGAACCTTGTTTTGATATTGGCAAAGGATTCGTAGTTAAGTGTTATTTGTGATCTAATAAAGTTACTCAAGTGTGCAGGAAAGTCCTAGTTAATCTAGGCAAGAAGTCTTGGTCGAGGGCTGGGCACCTAAGACCTGACCAAAGGTTGGGCACTAAGTCCTGGCCGAGGGTTGGGCACCTAAGACCTGACCAAGGGTTGGGCAATAAGTCCTGGTCGTGGACTGGGTACTAAGTCTTGGCCGAGGGCTGGGCACCGAAGACCTGGTTCGAGGAATTAGGCACTAAGTCCTGGTCGCGGACTGGGCATGATGACCTGGTGAGTAAAGCTGGGCAAAAGTCCAACCGGAAGAGCCGGTTGGCAAAAAGGTAAATTCTCCTGAGAGGAGTAGGTGAGGACGCGTTCCCCGTCGAGGGAACAGTAGGTGTCGGTTCGACCTAGGGTTCCATTTGGGAGACCCAAAGTCAGAACCAAGACAGCTACGGCTGTAAATACTAACTAATATTCTTGCTTTGTTTGTTTTGGAACTAACCTTGTATGCAGGGACCGAAGGAGTGTGTTTCTGCAGCTCAAAACGCCTCAAAGGAGAGAGGCAGGCAGCTGGGCTAGGCGCCCGGGAGGTCCCGGGCGCCCAAGGTCAAAGCTAAACAAGCAAAAAGCAAGAATCGCTTTGAAACAACACTGGGCTAGGCGCCCGGGAGGTCCCGGGTGCCCAAGGTCAAAGACAAAGAGGAGTCGAAGCAAAATTAGCCACGAAGCCAGTGGACCAAGTAAAGCTGGGCGCCCGGGAGGTCCCGGGCGCCCAGTCAGCTACAGAGGCCGATTCTGAAGGGATAAGCGCTAACCGAGCTGCGGATGAAGGTTCTCCGATCTAAAGGCACGTGTCAAACGCCCCCAGCGAATCAGGCGCCGCCAGGAGCACTATAAAAAGGGCTCAACCCCGAGACTTCAAAAACACAACTTTCCAACGCCTCTACGCTTTTCGTTCAAGTACTCTGCTCTGGCAAACTCCGATCTCGAGACTCTAGCCGACGACGACCCTCTGCTCCGAAGTACGATCCACACCGGGCGTCGGTAATGAAAAGTGTATTCATTTACTTACTGCACTATTCTTGTACTAAATCTATAAACCTTTGTGCGAATATAGAATTGCCCGCAGTAAACGGTCAAGGACCGTGGGCCTTGGAGTAGGAGCCGACCGCGACTCCGAACCAAGTAAAAATACTTGTGTTCCTTGTGTGTTTGTTTTTAATTCCGCTGCGTATTTTCTCTTAGTCTTATCCGAAAAGATTTTCACGATATTCACCCCCCCTCTCTATCGAGGTTTCTTGATCCAACAAGGACTTCGTGCCTAATCCGCGACTAGGACTTCGTGCCTAAATCCCCGAACCAGGACTTCGTGCCCAACCCTCGGCCAGTTCTTCGTGCCCAACCCTCGGTCAGGTTTTCGTGCCCAGCTTCACTCACCAAGACTTCGTCCACCTAGCTTCACTCACTAAGACCAAACTTCACTCACCAGGAATTCGTCCACCTAGCTTCACTCACTAGGACCCAGCTTGACTCACCAGGATTTTGTTCACCTAGCTTCACTCACCAGGATTTCGTTCCTCGATAAGGACTTCTTTGATAGTCATCTTAATCCTGACTAGACTTCTCTCTGTCAAACATCAAGTCCTGTTTGACTCAACCCTTGGTTTATCTGACTAGATATGGGTTTAGACACTCTGCCAAACATCAAGTCCTGTTTGGCTCAGTCATTGGTCTATCTGACCAGATATGGGTTTAGTCATTATGCCAAACATCAAGTCCTGTTTGGCTTATCCCTTGGTTAAACTGACCAACCCTGGGTACTATTCACTCTGTCAAATATCAGGTCCTGTTTGGCTAACCCTTTGACAAACTGATCAAACCTGGGTTTATCCTACCAAACATGAGGCCATATTTGGCTTAACCCTTGATCACTTTGACCAGACCTTGGTATATTGTCAAATATCGAAACACTAGATGTTGACTATTTATATCTAATGCTTTTTTGCACCAACACCATTCCCAAAGGCATCTTGCAATGGACACACATATTTTATTAGTTTCATAGACGAGTATTTCAGATTTGGCTATCTGTACCTTATTCATGAGAAGTCACAACCTTTGGACATGTTTAAAATTCTCAAATCAGAAGTTGAACTTCAACTAAGTAAGAAAATTAAAGTCATATGATCCGACCGTGAAGAAGAATATTACGGTTGATATGATACATCAGGTGATCAACATCCAGGCCTATTGCGAGCAACCTTACTGAGTGTGAGATTGTGCCTTAGTATACCATGCTTGGTACACCCTATCAACGTTGCAATCGAACCCTAAAATACATGGTGAGAAGTGTGATGTCCTTCACTTCTCTACCAGAGTTTTTGGCAAAAACTCAAGAATTTGGACACCAAAACCTCAATTGGAACTCACGGCTCAAAATTTGGACAACCCCTCATGCTCCAAAACAGAAAAATCTCTAAGGGGCTCATGGCAAAATCCAATTCAATCACAAGTTAGAAATAGAACTCCTAAAACAGAATACTCATAGCAACAATCAAGCTCCAATAAAATTTTACCACAATACTAACAATTCCTTACCAATGCATCCAACATCAAACTACAAATCCAAAGCATACAAAGACGAATCTAAGCAAAAATGAAGTTCTATTAGACTGAAACCAAAATCCCAAACAAAATTCGAAACAAGCTACAGATATGAAAACTTAAGATACTATGGAAAACCTAAATCAAACTCCTCCTAGAATGACACAGTGCTCACATAAACAAAACTAAACACATCTAACCCAATTCGATCAGCAATCATAATGTTCTGTTAGCTTGTTTCTTCAACAACAAACACAAGAACAAATTTGACCTAACACTATCATTAATCTCAACAAGACGGGAAACCAAACATCCAGGAAGTAACCACACATGAAGTTGGCACTGGCAAGGGCCCCCAGCTTAGTTCTAGCGACTCTGGCCCAATCCCAGATACCAAGAGCCCCCCTTCATTGGAGAAGCCACTCCAACCCTAGATTCCTAAGCTTAGCAAGACATGAAATGAAGATGATTAGCATGAATAGGATTAGAGCACCAAAAACATATATATATATATAAATATATATATATATATATATATGTATATATATATATATATATCCAGGATTAGGCGTGTAGGCGAAGCCGCGTAGGATATATATATATATATATATATCCTACGCGCCTTCGTCTACACGCCGTGCGTGCAGGACTTAAGGCGCCTCCCATGCCCTTTTTTTAAAAAAAAATTGTGATTGAGTCACCTCCCATGCCTGGGAGGCACCTCAATCAATTTTTTATTTTTTTACTTTTTTAAAAATCAATATTTCCTCAAATAAATCCTTTTCCTTTTTTATTTTATTTTTTAATTTGAACACTATGATCAAATTGGGATGACTAAAGCCTAAGGGTAAAATCTTAAATTTTTTTATTTTTTTAATTTTTTTAACTTGAACATTATGACCCAATTGGGATGTCTAAACCCTAGGGGTAAAATCTTCAATTTTTATTTTTTAATTTTGTTTAAACATGAACACTATAACCTAATTGGGATGTATAAATCTTAGGGGCAAAATCTTTAAAAAAAATTAGCTTAAACACTATAACCCAATTGGGGTTCCTAGACCCTAGAGATAAAATCTTTAAAAAAATTTTAACTTAGAATAATATAACCCAATTGAGATGGTAAACCCTAAAGGTATAATTTATATTTGAGGAAACGCTGATTTAAAAAAAAACAAAAAATGCAATGGAATGGGAGGTGCCTTCGGTCATTGCATGGAAGATGCCTTCTCTCAGGCGTGCATGAAGCGCGCAAGCGGATGAATTTTCGAAATTTAAATTTTTCCTCCTTTGATTGGGATAAGCTTAAACAGGTATTTCAATATCCCGTTTATACTCATAAATTCTAAAAAGATTTCAAAAAATTCAAAAAAGAAATTTTGAAAATTTCCAAATAATTACTACAAGATTATTTCTTGATTTAACTCTTAAAATTTATTCGTCCTATTTTACATAGTGAATGGAAGATGATTGAGATATTAATAAGCGATATGGTTGCAGAGAAATAGAGGTGGTAAAAGGCGATTCGCTCACCCCGGTGCCCCCGCCAACCCATCCTAGGGTCAACACGGAGAAAGTAAATCACGGGGGCTACTAATTCAGATACTGTGGCTAGTGCGTGAGAAGGACGGGCGCACTGACTTTGCCTGATTTTGACTCCTAGACCTTAAGGTGCCAACAGTCACACACTAACCATCAGTCCATCCCATGTGGATGGTTGCAGAGTAATAGAGTGGCAAAAGGCGAAATGCTCGCCCCCAGCGCCCCCAGCGCCCCCGCCAACCCGTCCCATGACCAACACGGAGGAGGTAAATCATGGTGACTGAGAAGACAAGAGGTTGGGGGAGACTTTTTACACAGAGTGTAGGGATTTACGCCCCACTAGTCCCGTCGCTCGAACCTAAGATTTTTAATGGCAATCTACCAATCCTTTACCATCTCAGCTATGCCCGTGAAGATCGGTTGCAGAGCAATAGAGTACATAATGCAGGCAAGCTCAGGAGAAGAGAGAGCATGCAATAGGCAGCAAACAGCAACTGGAGGTCTTGAGGGATGCTTGCTATTGATTTCTCTCCAATACCCTATCAACGATAACTGTTTATATTCCAAGGATTCGAGAGACAATAAAAGGTCTTCTCTTCTCATCTTGCTTTCTATCTTCTTCTTCTTCGTATCAGCTTCCACCTCCATTATTGTCACAACGTCACTACTGCAGCAAGCTCATGCATTTAGGAATTTGACATCCCAGTTTGGGCATTTGATTAGAGCAGAATATTATGGGGACGAGAACATCGCTTCCATTGGCAAACATATTGAGATTTTTACAGTAGATTAAAAAAAACTCAACACTAAAAAATATAACTGACTCGTTGTAGCATAAGCAAGAATGTCTCGGATGGTGTCTCTACGGGCATAGCTGAGATGATAAAGGGTTGTTAGATTGTCATTAGAGGTCTTGGGTTCGAGCCACGAGATTGGTGGGGCGTAAATTCCTGCATCCTGTGTAAATCAGTCACCGTGATTTACCTCCTTCATGTTGATTCTGAGATGGACTGACGACGACAGACTAGACGTGCCCCTTCGATCGGTGCCACGTCTCCGAGACTTAAGTCACACCCCCTCTTTCGGCGGTAATTGGATATCCTTTGAAACGGTCTGCGCCGTTATCCCGCTTCCACCCGTTGTGATATTTAAGGGTCGTGCAAACCTTTTCTAACAGGGATGCTTATCCGTATTGAGAGGGGGAGTCAGTACCTGAGGTCGGTCATTGCGGGGACTCCACCTCCCGAAGTGAGCTCGGGGTCTTCGGGCGCTATAACTCCATAGGTGCTCTCGGGGCCTAACCTCCCAAGGTGCTCCGGGGAGGGGTCTTCGGGCTGACTATCCCGGGTGCATCTCCTGAGGGGGGCCCCGGGGTCCAGGAAGGAAGGTCGCTTCGATCTATCATGTCGCACCCCGCGGCTTCTTCATCCCTCATGCAGGGGCACGGACTATTCAACCCTATCACAAGTCCCTCCCTTCAAGTCTGATCAAAGGAAGTATGGCTGACTGATCGGACTAGTGCAGAGATGAAGAAACTGTGAGCCTTCGCCTTCCTTATTACTCTTGTAGTTATAAGGGGCCTTTGGATTATAATCCTTATCTCAGGACTCTAGTTGATCTTTTGAACATGTCCCGTATCTTTGCGAACTTCATGGCGGCCAAGTCAACACAGTTGCTCAGTGTATGCACCAAGGCCACATGGCTCTTCCCTTGTTTTGAGGTGGTCTCTTCTTGATATGTGCTACGGGCTATGCAAAGCGACGACGGTAAGGGATATCCATTCCCCGAGATAGCTCGTTAATACCATCGACGTTCCGTTCTCCCATTGCTCCGAGGGGTGTGTCGTAGTCCTATAAAAGCGGGTGCAACGGCCCTCTAAAGCCTCCTCACCCTATTTGCCATCTGGAGTTCTCCTTGCTTAGCTATCCCTTTCACCGCCACGTCCTTTAGACGAGAGTAAGTCTCCCTTTATCCTGTTGCTCCCTTATTCTATCCCCCTGGGTCCGATGGAGAAGAAAAAGAAGTCTGCAGGTGACGCCGAGTGCTCCCTGAAAGAGTTGGGATTTCATTCTGAGTGGTACGAGACTATCTTTTCCAAAGTTAGGTCGAATCCCTTCAGGCTGCCTGCCAAAAATACGGTATCCCAGTAGATTGGGAGGTAAGGGTCCCTTCCTCAGGTAAATCACCGGTAACCACCTGTGAGGGTTTTTACACCTTCTTTTTGGGGCAACTAGAATTAGGGCTTCGCTTCCCTATTCCTCCCTACTTCATGAATGTTGCCCAGTACTTCCGTATCCCACTCCAACAACTGGCTCCCAACCCCTTCGCCCAAATGGGCGGGGCCCTCGTCCTCTTCAAGCTTTTCGACATTCCTCTGACCCCCCCCCCCCATTCTTCCATTTCTTTTTCGTCCCAGTCGGGTCTCGAGGGGCATTTAGCTTTACCGCCCGTCCTGGCCACAGATTTCTGGGGGGCCTCCCTTCCTCGCACAAAGGATGGAAGGAGAGATTTTTCTATATTCGCCTTCCCGAGCGTCCCTTCAGCCACATTCACTGGACGGAGAACCTGCCTCCTGTCCCGGACCTTGGCGACTTTCAACAGGACGCGGGATATCAGAGAGCCAAGGGTATCCTGGCTGGGATGGAATTCCATGGACTTCAGTTGGTGCAGTGCGAGGAGCTCCTCTATTAGGCTGAGATTAGTCCAAAGATTACACCCCTCGACTCCAGCCTTCGTAAGTTGTTTCGTACTTCGTGCAGTTCCTGGTTAATGCTGACTGATGTTCTCTTGTTTTGTATTTTGCAGACAACATTATGTTTTCCCTTGTGATGAAAAAGTTCCTGAAGTGGGACCAGGATAACGAGCAGGCGTTGGTTCCAGGCTCGGTATCTTCGACCCCCGTAGGAATCCCCCCCCCCAAGGGTGACGAGGTGGTGGGAGAGTCGTCTGCTGGCCCAGCAGCGCCCTGGGCCCCTACGGACATCAGAGCCTCGGAGTTGCCCCCGATCCTAGGAGGGCGGTCCACTGCTCCTATTACTTGTTGGTGCAAGTTGCATCAGTGATATCCTCCTCTAAGTGTTTCAATGTTTGACAATATGCTTAAGTCAGTGATACATTGAACAAGGGAAGAGTAAGTCAAGAGAGGAGTACCAAAGTAAAAGAATGTCCTAGTAAACCTAGGCACGAAGTCCTGGCTCAAGGAATTGGGCACTAAGTCTTGGCCGAGGGCTGGGCACCTAAGACCTGACCAAGGGTTGGGCACGAAGACCTGGTTCGAGGAATTGGGCACTAAGTCCTAGCCGAGGGTTGGGCACCGAAGACCTGGTTCGAGGAATTGGGTAAAAGTCCTGATGAGTGAAGTTAGGCACTAAGTCCTGGACCTAGGGTTTGGGCATGAAGTCATGGTCCGAGGGATTGAGCAACTTAGTTGAGCGATAACTAAGGACTAGAGATGGGTCGAGGGTCGGACGTCTTGAGATCCGAGAGTATCAAAGGCTAAGCTAAAGTCCACCCGAATGGACTGGGTGGCAACCGTCTCCTGAGAGGAGTAACTGAAAGGCGCGTTCCCGGGGGTGGGAACATGTGTCGGTTCGACCTAGGGTTTCGTGAAAATCCGAAGTCAGAACCATCTCGTTAAGGCTAAGATTGTGTGTGTATTTGCTTTATATTTGTGTATCTTGCATGTACCTAGAATGGAAGACAAAGCAGGCAAACAACACACAATGCGGCTGGAAGGCAAGCTGCTAGGCGCCCCCATCAACTAGGGCGCCTCAATGAAAGGAGGCAAATCAGGTCTTCATTCAGGCGCCCCACATCATACAGGCACCTTGGTTGAAAGTTGTATCTGCTGCTACGAGTTCGAAGCAGAGATAAGCTTTGACCAAGTTCAATGAGGCGCCTGGAAGGTCCAGGGTGCCCTGGTCAGAAGCCTTATCGGCTGCGGCGAGTTCGGCGCGGAAATAAGCTTTGAACAAGCCCTTTGAGGCGCTGATGGACCCGAGATATGTGTCACGAATGTGGGTCTCAAATTTAGATATTTATATGAAAGCTGGAAACCCTTTTTGCAATCAAAATATGAAAACGTAGTAAAGGGGCCACAGGTCGTATTTTTCCTGGGGACTAGTTGAGGTTGTGTTCGATTCGTGCTTGTGTTTATGTGTCATTTGTGAATTTTGGGTTTCGGATGTGAATCTGGGTTTGGATTGCAATTGAGAATGAAAATGAAATGAAAAGAAAAGAACTTAGCTAATAAGCTAAACAAGTGATGGCAATCAATAACTCAACCAATGGACCACTTAATCCACTAAAGCAAGTAATCAATTTGGAAAATGAATCTAATTTCAAATTGCAAAACGAATGCTAAACACCAAAACAACATAGCAGCCTAAAACAGTTCACTACAAATTTAATCCTGAGATTTGACTTGATACCAAGATGGATACAAACATGTAAGCAGTAAAAACTGAGGTGCCAAGAGGGAAACATGAATTTCCGAGACAGATTTAACTAGCACTAGCTGATATCAATCTGCTTGTTGGGGCAAATACAGAGTGGCAAAATCTGTATGCATGAATGCATGAACAATCAAATGTCGAACAGGCAAAAGAAAGTGATGGCATAAATCCAACTTCAGTAAAGGTTCAAAGGAGCTAATGAAACTGTACAAATTTCAGCAACTTCACACCAAGAATTTCATAAATGGAAACCGATTGACAGCAATGGAACCTAAGCTGCAGAAACGAGCATGCATTTCGCAGAAATAAAACTGATATGAAGCAGTTGAAACCCATTGGAGAATTGAAGTCAAGTGCTGATCAAATGGAACAAGTTAGTATGTAATTTCAGGATGAGCTGAAGTCGAAATTGCAGAAATAAAATGGGAAAGTGAAGAATGCAGCCACGTTCCAATGCAGAAATGCAATGGATCAAAGTGAGATCTGATACAATGCTTCACTAAACATGGAACTTCAGGATGAGCTGAAGTCGAATTTGCAGAAATGAGATGGAAAAGTGCAGAATTGGGGTTGATACACAATCTGAAAGTGGCACGGAAAAAAAAATTGAACAAGATTAGGGAAATAAAGTTGGATTCAGAAAATGCTAATCTAAGTGCATTAGCACACTAACAGCTATCTCTAATTCAGAAATTAAACTGGGCACAGACTGATATTGAAAGAAGCTGCAAAAATCAGAAATAAAACTTGGCACGCAGAAAGAATTACGGCACAGCTGATACGCAAGCAATAAACATAAAATAAACTGAAATTACATTCGATCGATCACTGAACAAAATGCCTACATAATTTACTTGCAGAAAATAAACCTAACTTAAGCAAAACAATTAGAAAACGAAACTAAGCAATCTGATACGAATGCAGTAATGGAACAGAAATGAGATTACAGCTAATAAACGAAATTAACTAAGCCTCAATCTCTCATCTCAGCTCAAGAAATCCTTGCTGTCACTCAAGGATGAGCCTCGAATTGAGAAGGAAATGATCCATACAAGAAAACGAATCATCTGATACAAGATTCAGAAATGAAATGGTAGAAACGAAATCTACTACTAATAACTAAAAATTCGCCAATTAAGCTAAGCCTCAATCCAAATCCTTGCTGTCACTCAAGGATGAGCCTCGAATTGAGGTGGTCACGCCTTCAAACGAAGAAATTGAAGAAACGATGAAGAAAATCGCTAAACTACTGAAGAAAATGAGCTGCGGCAAAGAAGACGCGACAGGGAGAAGGCTGGGTGAAGTTTGATTAAATACTTATCAATGGACGGCCCAGATTGATCGGAGGAAATCCAACGGCTAATCTTGCTCTGATTTGAGCCAAACTTTGAGGATGTTGATCAGGGGTCAGGATCTGCCTTGTGGTAGCTCGGATCCTCCAGATTTACAACGGATGGTCCAGATCAACTTAATCTTTGAATGGACGATCTAGAGCCCTCCGAGCTTGATCCAATGGTTGATTTAGCTCTGATTGGGATGAAACCTTCAGATCTTGATCAGAGTGCTTGATCAACCCTAACCCTAGCTTAGATTGCTTCAGATGGTCCCGGATGGCTCAGATCTAGCCGCTTTTGAATCGAATGGCCCAGATTAATCCGAAACTTGATAACTCGATCTGGGTCCACTTCCGACTCAAGTTTGACCCAGTATGCCCTAGGTCCAAGAACCTTTCATGCCTACAAAAATAGATCAAAAATTTAGTGGCCAAATAATCCAAATATGTGTAAATTTGCAATTAAGTCCAAAATAAGAGGAAGTCCTAAAACCTAGGGTAAAATCACAATTAAGCAATAAAAACATAGGTCAAACATGGATTTTAGCAATTAAAATAATCAACAAAATGGTACTTATCAACTCCCCCACACTTAAGCTTGAGCGTCTCGCGAAATCACTAAATATGTATCCCCTAAATTTTCTTAAGCATAATTAGAAGCAAATGAAAAGAAATTACCTAAGGTTGTCAGTTCTCAAAAATTTAAGCTCTATGGATTAGTATCTTGTCCTTAAATCAACAACTTAGTCTTTTCATCCATCATGATTCATTGAGATGAATTTAACTCACTAGCCTTTCAGGGAAAATTTTGGTGGCTCTCTCCTTAAGTTCTAAGTTGATGATGGAAGTGGAGCTCACTCAAACACACATGCTTCTTGTACTACCATATGCTTGCTTATTATCTACTCTCCACCATCATTCATGATTAGGATTCACATCTACAAAAACAATTGAAAACACAGAAAATGGTAAGGAGTGGAATAAAAACCAAGAAAATGGAAAAATGGATAAAGTGGGAGACTTGAGTGCTCAAGGATGTTTCCAATGAACTCTGCCCTCTTGACAGTCCTCTAGTGAATTCAAAAGTGTGGTGAAGTCACATTTGAATAAGGCCTTTAATTTGGATGAAAAATCCTTCCTTTGATCTCAATGTGCCAACTTCCACCTTGCGTGCCAATTTTCTTTCTCCATTCTTCTTTCCTGATTTTTTTTTCTCTTCTTTTATCCTCTAGCAAGGTCAGACTTGTAGTGGGGCAAAGCTTTTGATTCGGATGAGAGAAACTTCAATGATTTAATAGTGCCAAGTCTTCATTTGTGTGCCACTTTATCTCCTTCTCTTTTCTTTAAAATGGTCAAAACTTCAACCTTGCTTCCGAACTGTTTTTCTTCTTTCTCTACATTAAATGGTCAACTGCTTGTTCAGTCCTTATGTGCTCAAATTCCTATCAGATATCAGCTTCAACTCAGCCCTTGCCGTGAGCTTTAAAGGAATTTCCACTTCCTGTTTTTGAATTTGCCTCATAGTATCACACTGATTTTTTTTTATATCAGCTGCAGATTTAAGTTGCAGCTAAGTCTCTACTCAAGTTTCTCTTCATCTTGTTCACTCTTCCTTTGTAATTTGGCTGCCAAACTTTTAAATAAACTGCTTTACAAGTTATGATCAAACTCAGCTACACATTGCTAACTTAGGAAGCAGGAATTCAGCTTCTTTTCAGCCTTTGGTCAGCCTTTCGAATTCTGTCTCTGATCTGAACTCTTAGCAGCCATTTTTCTGTCCAATTCTGATCAGCAAAGATGCACTCATCACCTTTTTGACGCATTGATGAACTTAGTTCCCTGATTCATAGCCTCGGAAACCCAATTTCAATTCCAAGTTGATACAAACTTTTTGAATGGAAACATTCCATTCTGAATTTTTCTCTTTTCGGCTGCATCTTCAGCTCCCCTTTCCAATCTGGTTCTGTTCTCAATCTTTATAAGCAGCCTTTGCAATCTTAATTCATTTTCGGTATTCAAATCAGTTCCTTCACTTCAATTTCTAATCCAAACAGAATTTTCAAATCCAATCAGTTTTGCACAGATTTTTCATTGATCTCAGCTTGTTTAACTTCAATTCTGACATTCTGATGTTGGATAGCTGCATTTCAGACTTCCTTGTAGCTGGTGAAGATCTATTTCTCAATTTCCAACAGCCATCCTTGCAATTCAGTTCAGAATTTTTCAGCTTCAAATCTCACAGCTTTAATGGAGATTCAACCGGATTTAACTTGGCACAGATTTTTCTGCATTGGATCAGCTTTTCCCAACTCCAATTCAACATTTATCAAGATGTTTCAGATTTCTTAAGCAAAGACAAACTGCAAGCAAAGAAAAACTGCAAGTCCCAAACATTTCTGCCCTAAAATAGTTTCATTGCAAAAATTTTCCTTCACTTTGGCACAAACAATTTTTCTCACTGCTTCTCTTTTTTTTTTCTTTGCACAGCTTCTTGGATCTTCAATTGATGATGAAAACTCTAGATGCTTTAATTGATTTCCATCCTTAACCACTTCTTCTTGCTCATTTTTGACACCAAACTCACTCAAAATGTAATTGTTTCCATCCTTCCATTGCAAAAAATTTTTTCTTTTTGGATCAAAATGCCTTCTTGATACAAAACTTTTCCAAAACACTAATCACTCCCCCACACTTAATTCTTTGTCCGTCTCGGGCAAAGTAGCATTAAGAAACATTTCAAATAACAAGTCCATAGAAAAGTGAGGGTAAGAGTAGGAAATAAGTAAAGAAAAATGGAATGAATATGATTTTTGCCAAAATTGATATGGAAAGGTAAACAAAGTGATTAGCCTCTGTAGATGTGATCCAATCATTGAAATATGATTTTAAAAGAACCTAAGCAAGTTCTAGAGTACAATAACATATGTGTGTCACAAATATAAGACTAATTCTCACTAGGTAAAAATAATTCATCTCAAGTCATCAATTAAGAATCTAACACCAAGTAGTACTCAAGCATCCAAGATTTCATCCATTAGCTCAAACCCTAAGTTTTAACAACCAAATTTAATTTATTTTCAAAAGACTCTAAAATGCTATGGAGATAACCTAGAGGGATACTTTTATTTCTACTCATGCAAGAAAAAGTGATAAAAGAAATAACAAGGTATTTACAATGACTCCTATTCATTCTACTCTACTCATGCATTTATTAGCAAGGACTAATTTTAAAACTGAAAACATGCAATAAAGGAAAATACAAGAAAGAACAATCTCCCCTTATTTCTGGTGGACAGAGTCTATCAAGCAGTAGCCTCCATCGTGGTAGTGGAGGAAAATGGTTGGCTGAGGGAATTAGGACTCCCCCACACTTGAATTTTATAGAATAATGCTTCGGTGGCCGCAGGCGATTTAGGTACAAGACCCATGTCAGAGGTGGAGTGCTTTGAATTAGAGTAAAATCAACTCCTCCTTCTTGATACCTTTTGAAAGTTCTTCCAGGAGGCTGGAGTCTGTTCAGATGGAGCACCCACTCCAGAAGCCTTCTAGACCCTGCAAAACAATGTAATACCTCTCTCAAGCGTGCAGGGTCAGAAAGAAATGATATAAATTCAGTCTCTGCATAAAATGTATCCAAAACTGCATCACATCCAATTAAATCAATTTGTGGTGCCTCAATAAATTTTTCATAATTATTTTCTATGAAATTTGCATCCAAAAACTTATCACAAATAATAAAATCAATCCTTGGCACTTCTAAAAATTTTTCACACTCAGCATTTGCATCTAATGTAACACCACATGCTTCATTTTCAGCAAATTCTACACTAGGTACCTCTAGGGATTTTTCACAATCAAATTCTACAAGAGATGCATCCCTAAGTATATCACAAACAATAAAATCAGTTTGAGGTACCTCATTACAATTTTCAGAAAAATTAGGAGGAGTATTTACCTGATCGTGCTGAAAAATACCTGGAGGTTCTACAAAAGTAGATGTATCCGTGTTCTCCTCCTGGTCAAGTAATTGCTCCACTTCAAGTTCAAGTTCAAGTTCTGGTGGACACTCAAGTAAAATAGGTGATCCTTGGGTTCTTGCTTCCACCAAGCAAGTCCCTACACTTTCTAGTTCATCCTCTGAATCTTCTAATGTATCCATCACTGTTGGTGGTCCCTGGGGCTTAGTGCAATCCCCTATACCTATGGAATCATCTTCCATGCATGTTCCCTCAACCATTCCTGTATCAACCAAATTAGAAAAATTAGGATCATTAACAACTAAATCATCACAAGATAAAAGTATAGAATGATCCTGTAAAGTTTCAGAATTGAATTCAAAACTATCACAAGCCCTGCTATCAATCTCCTCTAATGCCTCTAAATCGGTAAGAATGGGTGATTCTTGGGGCTCAGTGCAATCCCCTACACTCTCAATCCTATCCTCTAAATTTTCTGATGTATCAATCAATGTAAGTGGTTCTTGGGGCTCTGTGCAATCCCCTACACCTGTAGATTCATCTGATTGTCCTAATCTTTGGGCTTTTATCTGATTGAATTGATCAACCAATTTTGCAAGGCATCCTCCAATGTCTTGTTGTTGTTGTAACATTTGTTGACACATCTCCACCATCCTCTGTTGTTGAGCTTCACTCCAATCAGGATTCTCAAAGCCTCCTTGGTTAGTGTGGAACTCTTGTTGGTCTTGAAATGTAACATAAGGCTGCTGAAGACCAAGAGTAGGCTGTGCATTCTGAAATGGAGACTGTGGGGGCTGATCAAATGGTTGAATAGGCTGATTAAACTGCTGAAAACTTGGTTCACAATTAGGTGGAGATTGCTGAAAATTATGGTTCTGAAATTGAAAACTCTGAAATGGAGGCTGAAAATTCTGATCGTTTTGTGGAAAATATTGCTGTGAAGGTTGTGATCCACTCTGATTTTGATATTGGTTGGGCTGAATTGATTGGAACCCTTGTTGAAAATTTTGACTTGATTAAAAATCTTGCTGAAAACTTTGAAATGGAGGCTGAAAATTCTGGTTGCATGGCTGGAATTGCTGTCGAAATTGATATGGTTGCTGGAAATTCAAATTATCTTGGTACCCTTGTTGAATTCCTTGAAAAAGTGACTGATCTTGTTGATAAGGTTGCTGAAAGTTGGGCTGAAATTGCTGGAATTGGGGCTGAAAATTCTGGAATTGTGGCTGCCCAATCTGAAAATTCTGACTTGGCTGAAAATCTTGCTGAAATTGTTGGAATTGCGGTTGAAATTGCTATGGTGGCTGCTGGAATTGTTGTGGTTGCTGGAATTGTTGTAATGGTGGCTGAAAAAACTGATTTGGTTGCTGATTGAATGGTTGGTTCTGCTGAAACTGTGAACACGGCTGCTGGTAAGTAGATGAAAACATTTTGAACCTGCAGCCCTGTCACAAGACAAACACGAAAAATGGCAGTACCCGTATATAAAAGATAAAGCAAAAGAAAATAGAATCAAATGATATGCCCAGAAGCACACAAGCAAAAATCAAACAAATCAACTAGTTGCTTACCCGGCAACGGCGCCAAAAATTTGATGGACCCAAGATATGTGTCATGAATGTGGGTCTCAAATTTAGATATTTATATGAAAGCTGGAAACCCTTTTTGAGATCAAAATATGAAAACGTAGTAAAGGGGCCACAGGTCGTATTTTTCCTAGGGACTAGTTGAGGTTGTGTTCGATTCGTGCTTGTGTTTATGTGTCATTTGTGAATTTTGGGTTTCGGATGTGAATCTGGGTTTGGATTGCAATTGAGAATGAAAATGAAATGAAAAGAAAAGAACTTAGCTAATAAGCTAAACAAGTGATGGCAATCAATAACTCAACCAATGGACCACTTAATCCACTAAAGCAAGTAATCAATTTGGAAAATGAATCTGATTTCAAATTGCAAAACGAATGCTAAACACTAAAACAACACAGTAGCCTAAAACAGTTCACTACAAATTCAATCCTGAGATTTGACTTGATACCAAGATGGATACAAACTTGTAAGCAGTAAAAACTGAGGTGCCAAGAGGGAAACATGAATTTCCGAGACAGATTTAACTAGCACTAGCTGATATCAATCTGCTTGTTGGGGCAAATGCAGAGTGGCAAAATCTGTATGTCATGAACAATCAAATGTCGAACAGGCAAAAGAAAGTGATGGCATAAATCCAACTTCAGTAAAGGTTCAAAGGAGCTAATGAAACTGTACAACTTTCAGCAACTTCACACCAAGAATTTCATAAATGGAAACCGATTGACAGCAATGGAACGTAAGCTACAGAAACGATCATGCATTTCGCAGAAATAAAACTGATATGAAGCAGTTGAAACCCATTGGAGAATTGAAGTCAAGTGCTGATCAAATGGAACAAGTTAGTATGTAATTTCAGGATGAGCTGAAGTCGAAATTGTAGAAATAAAATGGGAAAGTGAAGAATGCAGCCACGTTCCAATGCAGAAATGCAATGGATCAAAGTGAGATCTGATACAATGCTTCACTAAACATGGAACTTCAGGATGAGCTGAAGTCGAATTTGCAGAAATGAGATGGAAAAGTGCAGAATTGGGGTTGATACACAATCTGAAAGTGGCACGGAAAAAAAAATTGAACAAGATTAGGGAAATAAAGTTGGATTCAGAAAATGCTAATCTAAGTGCATTAGCACACTAACAGCTATCTCTAATTCAGAAATTAAACTGGGCACAGACTGAAATTGAAAGAAGCTGCAAAAATCAAAAATAAAACTTGGCACGCAGAAAGAATTACGGCACAGCTGATACACAAGCAATAAACATAAAATAAACTGAAATTACATTCGATCGATCACTGAACAAAATGCCTAGATAATTTACTTGCAGAAAATAAACCTAACTTAAGCAAAACAATTAGAAAACGAAACTAAGCAATCTGATACGAATGCAGTAATGGAACAGAAATGAGATTACAGCTAATAAACGAAATTAACTAAGCCTCAATCTCTCATCTCAGCTCAAGAAATCCTTGCTGTCACTCAAGGATGAGCCTCGAATTGAGAAGGAAACGATCCATACAAGAAAACGAATCATCTGATACAAGATTCAGAAATGAAATGGCAGAAACGAAATCTACTGCTAATAACTAAAAATTCGCCAATTAAGCTAAGCCTCAATCCAAATCCTTGCTGTCACTCAAGGATGAGCCTCGAATTGAGGTGGTCACGCCTTCAAACGAAGAAATTGAAGAAACGATAAAGAAAATCGCTAAACTACTGAAGAAAATGAGCTACGGCGATGAAGACGCGACAGGGAGAAGGCTGGGTGAAGTTTGATTAAATACTTATCAATGGACGACCCAGATTGATCGGAGGAAATCCAACGGCTGATCTTGCTCTGATTTGAGCCAAACTTTGAGGATATTGATCAGGGGTCAGGATCTGCCTTGTGGTAGCTCGGATCCTCCAGATTTGCAACGGATGGTCCAGATCAACCTAATCTTTGAATGGACGATCTAGAGCCCTCCGAGCTTGATCCAACGGTTGATTTAGCTCTGATTGAGATGAAACCTTCAGATCTTGATCAGAGTGCTTGATCAACCCTAACCCTAGCTCAGATTGCTTCAGATGGTCCCGGATGGCTCAGATCTAGCCGCTTTTGAATCGAACGGCCCAAATTAATCCGAAACTTGATAACTCGATCTGGGTCCACTTCCGACTCAAGTTTGACCCAGTATGCCCTAGGTCCAAGAACCTTTCATGCCTACAAAAATAGATCAAAAATTTAGTGGCCAAATAATCCAAATATGTGTAAATTTGCAATTAAGTCCAAAATAAGAGGAAGTCCTAAATCCTAGGGTAAAATCACAATTAAGCAATAAAAACATAGGTCAAACATGGATTTTAGCAATTAAAATAATCAACAAAATGGTACTTATCAGGCGCCCCCTTCAACACAGGCGCCCTAATGAAGGCTATAAAAGGGGCTTCGACCCCTCAACTCAAGACACTACTTCTAAGATCATTCTGAGCCTTCTAACTAACGACAAAGTGCTAACGACGAAGCTCTACGACCAAGGAAGCTCCAGGAGGAAGTGCGCGGCACTTCGGAGTTCCAGATCGGCCGAGTCTTCGACTCATTCTTGTTTGGTTTGAATTTACAATTCGACAATTATTTTTCTGCATCTTTGAATTGTAATTTGTGCACTGTAAGACGGGTTTCTCCGCATCCAGATATTCTGGAAAGGAGACCATTAGTGGACGGGCGTTCCCATGCTTTGGCCTTGGATGTACTGACCCTGGGGGGTTGGGAACCAAGTAAAAAATCCTGTGTACACTTCTGTGTTGCTTATTCGTTCTTTCTGTTTTCCACTGTGCTACTAACGCTCTGTTTTAGAACGAATTTTGAAAGTATATGAAAGAAATTTCCAAATGTTTTTACGGTTGATATTCAACCCCTCTATCAACGGCACTGGTCCTACAATTGGTATCAGAGCCTGGACGCTCTTCACCGGACTAACCGCCGACGGAGCAACTACGCCAAGAGTTGAGGGGGAGCCTAGGGGTGAATCAGGTATATTTTATTTTAAAATGTCAATTTTTAAATTTCATGTTATATGCTTTAAGTGCAAGGAGAGAGGACATTATAAAAATCAGTGTCGTACTCGAAAGAATCGTTCTTCACCAATGGCAAAGGAAGTACCAACGTCCGGAGTCCGGAAGAACAAGGATCATATCAGGTGCTTCAAATGCAAAAAGTATGGACATTACAAAAATAAGTGTCTAGCAATGGTACGCAAAATTTACATTCCAAAAAATTTTCAAATTCCTGCACTATCCTATGTAGATAATTTAGATAATTTTTCTGATAAATTGAAATTATTGCATAGTCAAGTAAATATCTTGCATGACCAGTTACAAAATGTGAATATGGTTAAAATATCAGAAATTAATTGTTTAATCCTCAATACCAATTCAATAATTTCAAAAATTAATTTTGATATTTTTCTGATAATGTTAAAATTAATTCTGATAATTTTATGGATAATGCTAAAATTAATCCTGAAATTATTGAAATTATTTCTGAGGATAAGGATGATTCTGGTAAAAATATTCTTGAGGATATTAGAGATAATGCTGAGGGTAACTTTGAGGATATTGAAATTAAAATATCTTTGGATAATCATTTAATTATTAATCTCTTGGATAATCCTGAAACACTAACTAGTAGCCCAAATTACTCTACCTACTTTGAGGATATTGAAGGATGTGATTTTGAGGATGAGGAGGAAGATGAATTGTCTACAATTTAGGCTATAGTTAATAAAGTTCACAAAAAGTCAAACAAATCAAAATTGTTAGAAAATTTAGATAAAGCATAAGTAGTAAATGAGTCAGCTATCTTTGAAATAATGAAGATGATGAAATTAAACCCACAACTTTTGACTAATCCAGAATTTTTGAAATTCAAATTCAGTTAAATCTTAATTAACTCAATTAATCCTCAATTAATTCAAATTCAATTAAATCTTAATTAACTTCAATTCATCCTTAATTAATTCAAATTCAATTAAATCTTAATTAACTTCAATTAATCCTTAATTAATTCAAATTCAATTAAATCATAATTAACTTCAATTAATCCTTAATTAATTCAAATTCAATTAAATCTTAATTAACTTCAATTAATCCTTAATTAATTCAAATTCAATTAAATCTTAATTAACTTCAATTAATCCTTAATTAATTTTTATTTTAATTCTTAATTAATTTAATTAATTCAATTTCAATTAATCATTAATTAATTCAACTTCAATTAATCCTTAATTAATTCAATTCCAATTAATTCTTAAATAACTTAAACTCAAACTAAATAAAATCTTACCCAAACTGCAACAATTAATTTAATAAAATTAAATATGTCAAAGTGGGTTGACATATCCGCGGGTTCACACGACATGTATTAAATCGAAAATTTAATACATTTTTAGAAACTTAATTAAAATGTCTTTTGACTTGTTTGAATTATGCATTAATGCCACGGACATGCATCTGCTATTTCCTTAAAATTTATGTCATGTCATTCATGTTTAATTTTATGCATGATTTAGAACGGTCATGGGAAAAAGAATAGTTGAAACTTGAACAACCTAGTATTAGGTGGAGGTGAGATGATAGTACGTTAGGGAAGCCATCTGGTGGAACTAGCCGAAGCTACCGATCCAAAACCTAAGCTAGTTAGACTAAAATTTTTCAAGAAGTAATTTGAAAATGAATTTTCAATAAAAGGCTTTGTCAAGGAAAGGGTTGTTGCTCCAATAAGGCTACGGCCAAAGAAGGCCTCTGTGCCTCGCCAAGACCTGGAAGCTGATTATTGAAAATCAAATTCACTTTACTATTTGATAAATTTGAATCTAACATAAGTTTCAATTAAATCTTAGATTTAACAATGAATTAAGAAAAATGATTCAAGCATCTCACAATGCACCCATAAGGCAACTATGCTTGCTGTATTGAGACATCTGGAAAGGGTGAGATGTTAAGGACCAATAAATTGAAAAATATTTTTCGAAATTATTTTTCAAAATTGTTAGAATATTTTTCTAAAAATATATTTTCAAAATAGTGCTTCAACGTAATAATGTTTTTATAGATTTCATGATTGTCTGATTGTTTATACATATTATAGATTTTCAAAATTATATCTTTTTGGAAAATTGTTTGACCTACACAATTAGACACAAGCCTCTTAGGTCAACACTAAAGTCCTTTAAGGCACTTAGATAGAGTCAAACGGTGTTGGATACAGGGGGAGTGTTTTATTCTTGTTAATCTTTAAAAATATTTTTCGAAAACTGTGCTTTAATTACTATCACTTATGTTTTCGAAAAAGCTTATGCTTTAAAAATTATCTTCTTTCCAAATTGTAGTTTCGAAATTTATCTTCCTGAAAATTATTGTTCATTTGATTTTGATAAACCCTAAAAGACACAGAGGAAGACCTACTTCATGATCCACAAGGACTCCTAGGATGTGTCAAATTTAGGGGGAGTCTAAATCAAAAGAAAATTTTCTGACAAGTTTTTTTTGGCGATTATTTGTTTTGAAATTATTAGATAATTCCTTTGATCTGAACTAAACCCTAAAGACTTAGAGGAAGAGTATTTGTGGTCAACAAGCTTCCTAGGACTGGGTCAAGTTTAGGGGGAGGTCAAATTAAAAGAATTATTTAATAACTTAATAATATATTTTCATGAACTGTATTATTAAGTCTTGTTGAAAACATAATGTTTCTATACTATCATTTTAAATCATTTTTTTTAAATATCATCAAACTTATAGAATCAATTTGAAATAATATTTTTCTTGAGTTTGGAAAATATTCCAGGACACTTAAGAAAATGTCCTTATAGTTAACAAGGCTTCCTAGGATTATGTCAGACTGAAAAAGAAACCAAGTAAAGTAAAATATTTTTCAAAAATATATTTCAAAAAGTACTTATATTTTTCAAAATGCATAATGTTTTTCAAAAAATTATTACTTATATTTTTCAAAGATACAGATATTTTAAAAGTACTTGCATCTTTCTTAAGCTTAATATCTTTCAAAGTACAAGGTTTTGCACAATATTTTTCAAAGTATTATTTTAAAATGCAAAAATCTCTAAGTGAAATATTTTTTAAAAAAATACATATTTTTCTAAGGAAAAATCATTTAAGTATGCAATTCCTTTTTGAAAATCTTTCTGAATAGAAAATTTTTTCCAAGGCGATATTTTTTCTAAGTGAAAAATTTTCTAAATTTTTTGAAAATACAAAATATTTTTTTATGCACAATACTTTTCAAGGTGTAATTTTCTGGTGCAATTGTTCTTGTAAAACTAGCTCTCTGCTATAATTTCAAAAATTATACTAAGTACTTTCAAAAGAAAATCTTTTATTGTTGGTGTAAGTGTTTTGGTCGTATTTTTTTTTATGTATGACAAAGGGGGAGAGTGAGAGCTTAAGTTAGAAAATTTTTGTTCAAAAAGGGGAGAGTGAGCTTATCTTAGAAATGTTTTTCTCCCGAAGATCAAAATGTATTTTCAAAACTTAGATTATTTTTTTTCAAGGTTTAGCCCTTTCAACCAATCTAACTTAAGATATTGTCAAACATCAAAAAGGGGGAGATTGTTGGTGCAAGTTGCATCAGTGATGTCCTTCTCTAAGTGTTTCAATGTTTGACAATATGCTTAAGTCAGTGATACATTGAACAAGGGAAGGGTAAGTCAAGAGAGGAGTACCAAAGTGAAAGAAAGTCCTAGTAAACCTAGGCACGAATTCCTGGTTCGAGGAATTGGGCACTAAGTCCTGGCTGAGGGCTGGGCACCTAAGACATGACTAAGGGTTGGGCATGAAGATCTGGTTCGAGGAATTGGGTACTAAGTCCTGGCCGAGGGTTGGGCACCGAAGACCTAGTTCGAGGAATTGGGCAAAAGTCCTGATGAGTGAAGTTAGGCACTAAGTCCTGGACCTAGGGTTTGGGCATGAAGTCTTGGTCCGAGGGATTGAGCAACTTAGCTGAGCGATGACTAAGGACTAGAGACGGTCGAGGGTCGGACGTCTTGAGATCCGAGAGTATCGAAGGCTAAGCTAAAGTCCACCCGAAGGACTGGGTGGCAACCGTCTCCTGAGAGGAGTAGGTGAAAGGCCCGTTCCCGGGGGTGGGAACTTGCGTCGGTTCGACCTAGGGTTTCGTGAAAATCCGAAGTCAGAACCATCTCGTTAAGGCTAAGATTGTGTGTGTATTTGCTTTGTATTTGTGTATCTTGTGTTGGTCCTTGGATGGCTATAGAGGGGGTGAATGTAGCCAGACACAATCTTTGGCTTCTTTTAGGTTTTCTGCACTTAACGGTTAGCAACAGCGGAAGCAATACAAAACTAAATAGAAGAGCAGAAACAAAGAACACACAAACCAATCGCTAAGACGGAGATGTACAAGGTTCGGGGATAACTTGCCCCTACTCCTTGGCGTGCCCGTGAGGTGGGCGATCCCTTGATCGTCGGCAGATCAAGCCCCGGTGAACCCAGATATAACAACGCCTCCTTCTCGGTGGAGAAACCTCTCCACAAGTGGTCTCAAGAAGAACAAGATAAGCTCACGAGACACTAGAAGGAAACGCTCACAAGGATGTAACAAGAATACTCAAGCACAATGCAACAGAGAGCACCAACACAGCCCAGCCAAACTCCTCATGTTTTCTGTCTGTTCTTCTCGTTCGCTCCTCTGCTTCCAGCTTCGTCTTACGCTTCTGCTCCCATCACCAGGCTCTCCATCAGCATCCACTGAGCCACAGCCTGACTCCCTGAGCACTCAGTCCACTGAAGACCTCTCCAGCTGAGCCTCCGTCAGTCGCCAGCCGCGCGCCAGACACCGTTGAGACCTGAAACCAGTAAACAGACAAACCTGCACCAAGGAAAGTCCCCAGTTGACTCTCCTCCATGGTTTGAATCCTTCCTGTATTACCTGCACACTCATCAAAAGCTTAGCAAAGCGTATCACAAAGAAATCGGCAGTGTATCAGAGAAAACGCAGAGAAAATAGACGCGATCAGAGCATCTGACAGTGATTTCAAATTAAAGTTCAGCTACTGATCGGTCACCAGACCGATCAGGCTCCAGCCTGATTGGTCCACAGTGAGAAACTGTGAATTGCGGCTTCTTGTGATCGGTCACCGGACCGATCCACAGTGTTGCTGGGATTCCCAGCCTTCGCAAGCCAAATCTCCCTGATCGGTCACCTGACCGATAAGGTTATGCACTGATCGGTCTGGTGACTGATCAGAACATTCCCTGACCGATCAGGATCCATCCTGATCGGTCGGGATGAGCAGTGTCGCGACAATTTGATCGGTCACTGGACCGATCAAGGTTTCTCACAAAGACCTACTGATCTCTCTCTGATCGTTCACCAGAACGATCAGAGGCCAAGCAGAAACCTTTCTGTTCTCTCCCTGATCGGTCATCAAACCGATCAGACTCGCCTGGTTCGGTCACCAGACCGATCCATAACAGGGAGTTCGTGCAAACTCCCTGATCGGTCACCAGACCGATCCAGCGACTCCCAATCCAACCCTAAGTCCATAGAGCAGGCTCCCTAGCCTTCTCTGACTCGTGCTCAGTCCCCCGGACCAAGACTCCGTGCCCAGCTTCACTCACCGGGACTTCATTCAACCTAGCTTCACTCAATAGGACCTGGCTTCATTCACCAGGGTTTCGATCACCTAGCTTCACTCGCTAGGACCCGGCTTCACTCACCGGGATTTCAGTCACCTGGCTTCACTCACCAGGGTTTCGGTCACCTGGCTTCACTCATTAGGACCCAGCTTCACTCACCGGGGTTTCGGTCACCTGGCTTCACTCACTAGGACCCAGCTTCACTCACCGGGATTTCAGTCAACCTAGCTTCACTCACTAGGACCTGGCTTCACTCACCAGGGTTTCGGTCACCTGGCTTCACACACCAGGACCCGGCTTCACTCACCGGGATTTCCGTCACCTGGCTTCACTCACCAGGACCCGGCTTCACTCACCGGGATTTCAGTCACCTGGCTTCACTCACCAGGATCCGGCTTCACTCACCGGGATTTCAACCTAGCTTCACTCACTAGGGATTTCAGTCACCTGGCTTCACTCACCAAGACCCGGCTTCACTCACCGGGATTTCAACCTAGCTTCACTCGCTGGGGTTTCGTGCCCAGTCCTCGACCAAGACTTAATCCAAATTCACTCAACCAAACTTAAATCGGTGTCAACACCAAAATAACAATCGGGTCAGACTGCATCAACATCTTGCATGTACCTAGAATGGAAGACAAAGCATGCAAACAACACACAAAGCGGCTGGAAGGCAAGTTGCTAGGCACCCCCATCAACTAGGGCGCCTTAATGAAAGGAGGCAAATCAGGTCTTCATTCAGGCGCCCCACATCATACAGGCGCCTTGGTTGAAAGTTGTATCTGCTGCTGCGAGTTCGAAGCAGAGATAAGCTTTGACCAAGTTCAATGAGGTGCCTAGAAGGTCCAGGGCGCCCAGGTTAGAAGCCTTATCAGCTGCGGCGAGTTCGGCGCGGAGATAAGCTTTGACCAAGCCCTTTGAGGCGCCCCCTTCAACACAGGCGCCCTAATGAAGGCTATAAAAGGGGCATCGACCCCTCAACTCAAGACACTACTTCCAAGATCATTCTGAGCCTTCAGACTGACGACAAAGCGCTAACGGCGAATCTCTGCGACCAAGGAAGCTCTAGGAGGAAGTGAGCGGCACTTCGGAGTTCCAAATCGGCCGAGTCTTCGACTCATTCTTGTTTGGTTTGAATTTACAATTCGGCAATTATTTTTCTGCATCTTTGAATTGTAATTTGTGCACTGTAAGACGGGTTTCTTCGCCTCCATAAATTCCAAAAAGAAGACCATTAGTGGACGAGCGTTCACTTGATTAGGCCTTGGATGTACTGACCCTGGGGGGTTGGGAACCAACTAAAAAATCCCGTGTGCACTTCTGTGTTACTTATTTGTTCTTTCTGTTTTCCGCTGTGCTACTAACGCTCTGTTTTAGAACGAATTTTGAAAGTATACGAAAGAAATTTCCGAAGGTTTTTACGGTCGATATTCACCCCCCCCCCCTCTATCGACGGCACCGGTCCTACATTACTGAGGCCCCAAGGGGAAAAGCGGCGCCTCCTTCGCCGGTCGCACCTTCCGAGATCTAGGATCTTGAAAAGAAGCATCGGGAGCGTCGATCCCAAAGGGATCGCCCCCTGAAGCAGTTGAAGAAAGGCTTGTCTCCGTCATCTTTAGGCTCGACTATCCCCGGGGATACGGCTTCACGATCCTCAGGCGTTCGGGAAGGGTCTTCTTCTCCTGTCGCCGAGACGCCCATCCCTATCGCCGACGCCCCAGCTCTCCCGGTCAACCCTCCAGCTATTCCTCGAGGCAAAGAGGTGTTCACGCATCTGCCCCGTTCACACCGGAAGACTCCCAAGGCAAAGAAGAAGGCGGCCGGCAATTCTCAGTCTATCCGAATAAAGGGGGTTGCTTCTAAGGCATTGCTGAGCGCTTCAAGCTCAGAAGAAGATGTCCCTGACCTCGGAGATGTTCCCAGTCAGTCAGGGCCCCCTACTGAGGGAACTCTTCCTTCTCCCGTCCTACCATGGTTGGTAGCTAGGTTAGCCCGCTAACTGGGCCTACTACATCAATCCCTCCTAACAGTAAACATTTCGGCGAGCTTTTCAATCTGCTTCAAAGTCTTTCTACTAACTGTTTGTATCTGCCCCGCAGGTTGCCTCTAATTGCGCAGCCACCAGCCGCTTATTGTGTTCCAGAGGGGTTACTGAAGACCTCCTCCGGGAGGTGGCGGATGCCGAGGCAAAAACCGGTCGGGCTTGCGAGGCTGGACTCATGCAGGTGGAGGTCAGCCGGGCTCTTCGAGATAAAGTTGATCATTATCTAGCCGCCTTAATAACGACCGAGGATAGCCTGCATGGGTACAGACTCCGGGAACGTCTCGGATCCGAGAAGGGCCAGGCACTTGAAAGGGAGCTGCAGAAGTTATTGCAGGAGCGGGATCAACTACAGGCCCGAACGAGAGAGTTGACTGATCAAGTTAACCTCCTGGAATCTGCGAAGAAGGTCAGGGAGGACTAGGATCTGGAGCGAGATCACCTAATGGCTTTGCGAGAACACGACCTGAAGCTGTCAATCTCTTATGCAACCGATCTCCAGGATCAAGTGACCCAGGCCAAAGCCCAAGCTGCTGCTGCTGCTACTCAGAAACTCCAGGAGGTGCAAGAGACTCAGGCTTACCTATTCCAAGAGGTGGCTACACTGAAAGCTGCCAAGGAGGAGGTCGAGGCCAAGATACAGCAGCAGCAGGGCGACCACGTAATTCAACTATTCTGGATTGAGGCGGAGTCCAGGGCTAAGTTCTTGGGGTCGAAGGAGTATGCTGAGGTGGTGGTCATGCAAGCATTGAAGCGCCTCAAACAGGGCTTCTACGGCGCTATCCGCCAGTTGGAGAAGGACCAGCTATTGAAACCCGGCTCGGATTTGCGTGCAATAACTGTCCAGCGTGTTTGGGACAATCTGCCCCCGGAGGAGCAGGATTTATAGGATATATAGGCATAGACTCCCTGACGGTCCCTCGCCCGCTGTATCTTCTTCTTTTTAAGCTCTCTTTTGTAGGACAAGTGGGTGGTCATTTTATTATTGAATGTCAACCTCACTAAGCTTCTTATATTTGGAGGGATCTCTTGTTCCCCTTAGAATGCCAGCTCCGAGGAAAGCTAGGAGGCTGTAGGGTTTAATAAACCCTTGGACGGACGTGTACAGCTCCGAGGCCAATCCTACACACCGAGAGGGTGTAGGGATTAATCTGCTCTTGGCCGGGCGTGTACAGCTCCGAGGCCAAGCCTACACACCGAGAGGCTGTAGGGTTTAATCTCAGATGGGGGCTCAGCGTTTTCTCGAAGGGTATTTCACTCGCACTTTTTATTGATAATACTGTAAGGCAGTGGAGAAGTAAAAAACACATCAAGCAAAAACACCACGTGATACCTCACTGAGTACAATAGGGCCGGAGATGGTTGGCGTGTCAGGGCCTTTCCAATCTTTTGCCTTTTTTGTCTTCCAGATAATAGTTACCTCTCGTGAGTTTTTTGATGACGACATAGGGGTCGTCCCACTGCGGCTCCAACTTTCCGTGGTCCCCTACTGGTTTTATTCTCTTCCAGACTCGATCACCTACCTCGAAGTTGCGAGCGATTACTCGACGATTGTAGGCTTGCTGCATCCTCCTCCAATATGCCTCCAACCTTGCTGCGGCTTTATCCCATACCTCCGAGATGAGGTCTAGATCAATTAGTCGCTCCTGGTTGTTGTCTTCCTTGTGATAATACTGTCGTCGTGTGGAATCTTCCCCTACCTCCACCGGGATGACGGCTTCCGCGCCATAAACCAGTTGGAAAGGGCTCTCACCCATCCCTTCTTTGGGGTAGTCCGGTAGGACCACAGGATGTTGGGGAGTTCTTCGACCCGCTGCCACTGACGTGGTCCAATTTTATCTTGAGCCCCCGTAGGATTTCACGATTGATGACTTCGGCTTGTCCATTGCTCTACGGGTATGCAACTGAAGTGAAGGCCTGTTGAATGCCTAAACCTTCGCACCACTCCTTTAGCTTGCGCCCTGAGAATTATCGCCCGTTGTCGGATACCAGCTTATGAGGGATGACATATCGGCAGACAATGTCCCTCCATAGGACCTTCATCACTGCCCCTTCCGTGATGCTTGCCAGGGGTTCGGCTTCTAACCACTTGGAGAAGTAATCGACGAGGACCAATAGAAATTTCTTCTGCTGGGGCCCAACAGGAAAGAGATCCACAATGTCCATTCCCCATTGGTCAAAAGGGCAGGATACGGTAGAAACTCGTAAAGGCTCCGTCGGACGGTGAGTCACATGTTGATATCTCTGACAGGCTTCACACCAGGCCACAAAATTAAGCGCATCGGCCTGCAAGGTAGGCCAAAAGTATCCCGCCAAAAGGATCTTCCACGATAGGGATTTTCCTCCGATGTGACTCCCACAGATGCCCTCGTGTACTTCCCTCATCACATAGTCAGTCTCCTCCGGCCCGATGCATTTTATGAGGGGTCGGGCAAAGGCCCTCCTATATAGCTTATCCCCGACCAGTGTGAACCTAACCGCCCGCTGACAAAACAGCCGACTCTCTTGGTGCCCCCCAGGAAGGTATCCGTCCTGGAGGAATGCTATGTAGGGATCTCTCCAGTCTGCTCAGCTATCGGTTCCAGCCTCCTCTCCAATTTGGGCTACCATCGCTTCTGCTGCACTAGGTTCGTTCAACTGCCAGGTGGATATGGAACTGGACAGCTTGGTCAACTTGTCGGTCCGCAGGTTGTCCGACCTAGAGATCTTCTACAAGATGACCTCCGAGAAGGAGGCCTTCAGCTGTTTGTAGAAGGATACATACTTCTGTAGGCGCTCACACCAGACTTCAAAGTCGGCCTTTATCTGCTGCGCTACCAATTGTGAGTCCGAATACATCGTGACCTAACAGGCTCCAATGTGCTTGGCTGCTTGTAGGCCTGCTAGGATCGCATCGTATTCTGCTTCATTGTTGGTCTCCTTGAAGCGGAGCCTGATGGACAGATGTAGTGTGTCTCCCCGAGGAGAAATCAACAGCACTCCAACCCCGCTATGCTGACTGTTGGAGGAGCCATCTACATAGACTTTCCACATCCCCTCGGCTTCGGCCTCCAGGACGATCTCCAGCATAAATGCAGGCAAGGCTTGGGCCTTGATGGCGGAACGGGGTTGATACTCAATGTCGTACTCACTTAATTCCGTCGTCCACTTGATTAGTCGGCCCAAAGCCTCGGGGTTAGTGAGGACTCGGGCGAGCGGGCTATTGGTAAGGATCACGATGGGATGTGCTAGGAAATATGTCCTTATTCTTCGCGCCATCAAGGCCAAAGCGTAAGCTAGTTTCTCCATCATGGTGTAGCGTAGAAGGTGTCCAAAAAAATAGATGGGGTATTGTACCCGATCTTGTTCTCGGACGAGCACCGATCCCACCGGTTGCTCGACTGCTGATAAGTAGACAAATAAGGTCTCCCCTTCCATAGGTTTGTGCAGGGTAGGGAGGTCTACAAGATAGGTCTTCAATTCTGTAGAGGCCTTCTCACACTGGTCATCCCACTCGAACTTGGCGGCTTTTCTCAGAATCTTGAAGAATAGGAGGGTCTTGTCTGCGGATTTGGAGATAAATCTGGATACCGCCGTGATCCTTCCATTCAACCGCTGTACTTCCTTGAAGTTTCTCAGGGGCAGCATATCCAGAATGGCCTTTACCTTTTCAACATTGGCTTCGATCCCCCTCTCCGTCACCATGTACCCCAGGAACTTGCAACTTTTCACCCCCAAACAAACACATAGCTAGGTTCAGTTTTAACCTGTTGGCCCTAAGGGTGGCGAACGTCTCTTCGAGGTCAGCTATCATGTCTCCTCCCTTATCAGTCTTCACTAGGATGTCGTCCACATACACCTCGATGTTCTGCCCGATCTGGTGCCTGAAGACTTTGTCCATCATCCGCTAGTATGTGGCGCCCGCATTGCGTAAGCCAAAGGGCCTGACATTGTAGCAGTACGTGACGTTAGGCGTCACAAAACTGACTTTCTCCTGGTCCTCGGTGTTGGGAACGAGATGGCTAGAGAGGGGGGGTGAATATAGCCAATCACTTCTTCTTTGAGGAGTTATCAAATTTCTGCACTTGAAGTTATTAATAGCACAGCGGAAGTATGAAAATAAAACTTGCAGAAACTTAAACCAAAACCTAACTAGCAAGATTAGCAAGATCGCTAACAAGGAGATTTTACAAGGTTCGGGGATAACTTGCCCCTACTCCTTGGCGTGCCCTTAAGGTGGGCGATCCCTTGATCGTCGGCAGATCAAGCCCCGGTAATCACCGGATATGAAGCAACCTCCTTCTCGGTGGAGAAACCTCTCCACAGTATGTTTCAAATAAGGATATAGTTTAAGCGCAAAGAAACAACAAGAAGGATCTTACTCAAACACTTAGCAAGGATAAAAACACAGCAAGCTTCCCTGAGCTCCACCCAGTGGCGATCTCACGCAAGAACCCTTCTCCGTGTCTTCCCACTGTCGGACTCCAAGCTTCTTGTCTTCTCCTTCAAGTGCTCAAGTATGATGATTGCTTCTCAATAGCTTGCTCAGAATGATTGAAGAACTCAAGAACAGCAAGCTTGTAACGCAGGAACGCAGAAGCAAAAAACTGAAGAACTACTCAACTCATCTTCTCTCGTTCCTTTTTGTTTCTCCGCCAAGCGACAGATGATCTCATCTCCAGCAGCCTACAGCTGCCTCACTGCCAACGCGCCAGCTACACTGAACCCTAACTGAACTTCCTGAGCTCCCTCAGCCAAGCCTCAGTCAGCAGCTTCAGTCCTGCATCCAGCCGTTGCAACCTGTGTGGAGAAAGGGACAAACCTGCTCCAAGGAAAGCTCTCTTTGACTTCTCCTTGAGTGTTTGCATCCTCCTCTGTCACCTAAAACTCAATCAGAGTATTAGAGCAGCAGATCAAACAGCATATCAAATATCAGAGAAAAGTGGCAGCGAATCGGTTGTGTTCAGACGCGATCAGAGCGTCTGACAGTGCAGTTTGAATTAAAGTGATCGGTCACCGGACCGATCAGAGAGCCTCCTGATCAGTCACCAGACCGATCAGACTGGCTCCAGACCGATCAGGATCCATCCTGATCGATCCCCAATGCTCAATCAGAAATCGCGATTTCTTTGAGATTCTCCTGGACCGATCACCAGACCGATCCCAGGTCGTGGATCGTTCACCAGACCGATCCACCCTTATATTGGGCAATTTCTGAGTTTCGCAGGCTAATCCTTCTGATCGGTCGCCGGACCGATCAGGCAGCCTCCTGATCGGTCACCAGACCGATCAGAACCTGACCAGACCGATCAGGCTCCGTCCTGATCGATCATAGAGAGGAACCTGCGACACTTGATCGTTCTCCGGAACGATCTGCACAGTGATCCTGATCGGTCACCAGACCGATCAGGAGCAGTTAGGCAAGGGAACTCAACCTCACTGCTCGCTCCCTGATCGGTCACTAGACCGATCAGGAGCCAGTCAATGGGTGAAACGCATACTCCCTGATCGGTCACCAGATCGATCAGGAGCAACACAGTAGGTTCCCAACCTCACCGTGTGCTCCCTGATCGGTCACCCGACCGATCAGTCATCGCTGGATCAGTCACCAGACCGATCCACGAAGGAGCAGCGTGCCAGAATCCCTGATCGATCACCAGACCGATCCAGAGACTCAAACCCAACCCTCCAAGCTAAGTTTCCATCCACCTTAGCCCTCCAAGCTAAGGATTTTCCATCTAACTCTCCAAGTTGGGAATTTGCACCTGACCCTCCAAGTTAGGACTTTTCACCTAGCCCTCCAAGCTAGGACTTTTCACCTAGCCCTCCAAGCTAGGACTTTTCACCCAACCCTTCCGAGTTAGAACATCATCCAACCTAGCCCTCCAAGCTAGGCACCTGACCCTCTAAGCCAGGACTTTTTCACCTAATTCTCCAGGATGGGAATTTGCACCTAACCCTCCAAGTTAGGATTTTTCACCTAGCCCTCCAAGCTAGGATTTTTCACCCAACCCTTCCGAATTAGGACTTTTCCAACACCTAGCCTCCCAGACTAGGATTTTCAACACCTAACCCTCCAGGTTAGGATTTTCTATCACCTAGTCCTCCAGACTAGGATTTTCCATACCATGCCTGATCCCCGATCAGGACTTAATCATAATCAACATGATCAACCTAAACTAAAATCGATGTCAACACCAAAACAGCAATCACGGCCAGACTGCATCAACACTCAGGAGCGAGTGGGACTTAGTGGTAACCCTGGTAAGCATCTAACATGGAGATGAACTCGCACCCGATTGTAGAGTCCACCAACCGGTCTATCTGGGGCAGGGGGTAGCAGTCTTTCAGGCAGACATTGTTTAAGTCTCGGAAGTCGATGCAGACTTGCCATTTGCCCCCAGGCTTGGGGATGAGGACCATATTGGTCAACCAGGCTGGAAATTGGACTTCTCTGATGTGTCTAGCTTTTAACAACTTCTGAACTTCATCTCGAATGGCTTTATCTTGATCAGGGGTGAAGTGCCTCCGCCTTTGCTTCACGGGACAGGCTCCCGGCGTAACATGCAGGTGGTGCATGGCCAACGTCGGTGGAACTCCCTGAATCTCTTAGCGGCCCAAGCGAAGACATCCTTATGATTTCGCAGACACTCTATGAGGCGGCTTCTTAATTCCAGGGTGAGGTCGAGGGCAATGCGCGTGCCTCCCCCTCCTCGTTGGGGATGGATCTGTGCTTCCTCACTCTCGACCTCCCTTCGTTCTTCCTTGGGTCCTTCGTCTTCCTGCGGGTGGGCGAGATCTTCTGGCAGGACCTCTTGAAGGTCGAAGTCCTCCCTGGTATGGACGATGGGTTGTTCCTCCAGTCCTGCCATTGGTGCTCCTTCAGGTGCTTTGCTAGTTTCCCACAGACGACGCCAAATTTGTTCCGAAAAGAGTCAACGATGATGGCCAGTCACTGGAGTTCTGCCCCTGTGGAAGTTACTGTGGCGGGGAGGAACTTAGGGTCCTGCAAGGTTAACACGAGCGTTAGGGGACACGTCGGCAGGGGTCCGGCGGAGTCCACTCCGACGCTCAAGTCAGTGTCCGTCCGAAAAGTAAAGGTAGCGAGAAGTAAAGAATGTATGTAGGGTTGAGAGAGCGTAACCTCCTTAACGGAGGGGTTGGACTACCTTTTATACTGACGGCGACAGACTAGACGTGCCCCTTCGATCGGTGTCACATCTCTGATACTTAAGTCACGCCCCCCTCTTTTGGCGGTAACTGGATATCCTTTGAAACGGTTTGTGCCATTATCCCGCTTTCACCCATTGCGACATTTAAGGGTCGTGCAGATCTTTTCTAACGGGGATGCTTATCCGTACCGAGAGGGGGAGTCAGTACCTGAGGTTGGTCATTGCAAGGACTCCACCTCCCGAGGTGAGCTCGGGGTCTTCGGGCACTATAACTCCCGAGGTGCTCTCGGGCCCTAACCTCCCGGGGTGCTCCCAGGAGGGGTCTTCGGGTTGACTGTCCCGGGCGTGTCTCCTGAGAGGGGCCCCGGGGTCCGGGAAGGAAAGTCGCTTCGATCTGTCATGTCACGCCCCGCGGCTTCTTCATCCCTCGTGCCGGGCACGGGCTATTCAACCCTATCATAGCTAAAAGGTTATTATTTTCTAAAAAGACGGTAAATTACCGCATAGAAAGGTTTTTAAAATACCCAAATTATATATTTTGATTTCAAAATTACAAAATAACATACCTAATACCCATTTTATTCCTTTGCTCATTCGAAGAATTGATTGTTATAGTGTAGCAATTGATTCGGGGCATTATTTTTTTTAAATGATTAAAAAATCTTTTATGATAAAAAAAATCATTACTCACAAGATAGTATGTTAAATTAATATTTAAAGGTATGAATATAATTAGGATTAAAAGATGAACACATGATAGAGTTTAGTTTCGTTTTATTTCGAACTCTCCAGGTCCATCAATTAATTTCGGCTAAAATCAACTGATGAACTTAAATTAAGAGCTTGAAATGACATAAAATCAAATTTTATGTGTTCATTAGTTTATCTGATAGATACGCATGTCCTTAAACATCAATTTGACAAACTAAATTGATAGTAGTGATTTTTTAACTATGAATCAAATTTTTTAATCATTAAAAAAATTTAATCGATTGCTATATTATATCAATTCATTCGACAAGTTTATGTGATCATAAATAGTAATTTTAATCCATTGTCATAACGTAGCAATTTGTTAAATTTTTTTTAATAATAAAAATATTTAATTCGGGTTAAAAAAATCATTACTCTCAATATACTATGTTAAATTGATTTTTAAGGATATGAATATAATCAAGATAACTAGATGAACACATAAAACTTGCTTCCATGTCATTCAAAATCTCTAGGTTCATATGTCAGTTTCAATCAAAATTAATTGATGGGTCTATAAAGTGTTTTAAATGGCATATAACCAATCATATATGTTTGTCTAGTTCTCTTAATTATATTAATATCATTAAATGAACTAAATCATTCCAAAATTTCTAGGTCCATCTGTTAGTTTCGATCAAAATTGATTGATGAGTCTATAAAGAGTTGGAAATGACATACAACCAATCATATATGTTCGTCTAGTTCTCTTAATTATATTAATATCATTAAATATCAATTTAACATACTATATTGAGAATAATAATTTTTTAAACACAAACAAGATTTAATCATTAAAAAAGGATTTTAATTGATTGCTATAGTATAGCAATCGACTGTGAATTCCTCTCCCTTTCATTCTCCTCATATAATATTGTGAAATGGGCACTCATGGTTAGACGGATCAGTCTACTAAAAAGCTATCATATGACGGACCAAGATAGATGGGGTGGACTCATCCACTATCCCGACAAATTGGAAAATCTTCAATCTAATTCAAGACGGATTATAGGTTAGTAGGCTAATCCACAAGTATAAAAAATAAAAAATAATTTTAAAAGATAGAAATTTTTAATTATTGGTTATAGATTAGACCGTGAAGCTCACGAGTCCATTAAATTTTCTATTTTAGTTTTTAAATTTTGAGAGAAAAAAATTCACAACCCATGTATCAACCTGAGGTCGTTACAGTACAGTCTATACTGATTCACCTGAATCGTTCTTAAAATGAGTTGGATAAATCCATTTAAATTATTTGACTAAATGGTGCATCTGATGCCTCAATACAATGGCCTACCCCTACCTCCTCACTCTATTTATCTTACGCCTGCCTCCTGACTAGATTAAGTTTTGCCCTCAGGGTTGTAGTGTGGTGGTAGGACGATTAATCACTATCTTAAACATTCACGATTCAATTCCTAGCTACGACATATTTTGTAGAATTTTATTTTTCAAATAGGGTGAAACCCCTGAGACACTAAGGTTGTACACTTATTTTTCATTTTCATTTTTCGTAGAAAATGTGATTTTCTAGAAAACGTATTTGATTTATATTTTCCAATCTTATTTTCTAGGAAAAGATATAGTATTTTATTAAAAGTTAGAGAATAAAATAAAGTCATTTTTCATAAAATGAGAAAATATGATTTTTAAAAAATAAAAATAGAAAATGGAATAAATCAAATGCCCCCTAAACTTCTAGACCGTTCATTGCGAATGTTTTCTGATTTAACCTGATGACTGATAAAAAAATTTTATAGGACCAAATGGAACATTTCAAATTCACCTGCTCTCTCATCTAACATTTATTTCTTTCTCTCACACATTTTTTTTCTCCCTTTTTCTTTTTCATGACTGGTACTTTTTCACCCTTATCTCCTCTTGCCTTTCTGTATCCACCCAGCAAGCTTTACTCGGAATTGCCATTTATAATGACACGCATGCTCATTCAAGTCGCGTCTAGAATGGCCATGCAATATGCATCGACCGATTCCACCAACCGCCCACGGCGCACTTTAAGGCACCAATCATGTTTTGGCTATTTAACGCTCACTACAGATCTAGTGAGATCTTAATCGGTTCCTGCTGTGGAGTGGTACCGCTCTTTATTCCCCTTAATTAATTATATTCTTCAGTTTGGACCAATGTAGTGATCAACTTCTGGCGGTTGACGAACGTGCGACCGGCGGAATCGACGCCGCAGCGACGGCCTGGCTCTCCAACCTGGATCTGGTGACGCCGCATCACCACTCTTAGCGTCTATTAATGACGACAAAAATAATAATCCTGAATAATATCAATTAATGATAATAAAATAGTAATTCAAGATATTTAAAAATTGATTTCAATTATTTATCAAAAATTCAAAAATTAATTTTAATTATTGATAATTTATAATGTTTGAATTATAATCCAAATTATATTTGTATTAGTTCTATATATATATTATTCTCCTTCAGTTCTTTACGCCACCCAAGGAGTTTTGACGGCTCCTTGCGGTAGCTGTCTAAGATCATCTCCAACTCTGATCCTGTTGCGAAGTGAGTCGGACGCCCCTACAGATGAGTGAGCTTTCGAGGAGAGCGAGGTCGGTGAGGTGGCTTAACGAGCTGGATCGCCTCTAACCTACAAGGCAAAGACCGTTAAAACCCACCGGGAAAAATCCCCGGCCAGGCACTCCGACGGTCAAATCAGCACACGACGGTGGCGATGGAAAGCAATAGAACAGTATGAAATTGCACTATCGCGCATACCTGGATGCGAAGTAAGAAAGTTTATATAGCCGGGGAAGCTGACAGCTCCTGCCCCGCCTGCCACCTGCCGTCATATAGCGATGACAAGGTAATGCATGCCCAGAGGTGGGAGGATAAAGTAGCACATACTGTATTAAGGACAGAGGCACTGTCAACTTAAGGTTGGCGTCGTTGGGCACCGCTCGGCCTAACATCAGGGCATGTGGTCGTGGTACGGGGGGACAGGATATGGCAGGGAGATCAATACCTCGGCGGGATATCCGTTACATTGAGCCAGGATGGCTTTAGTCCTGCGCCGACCCCGTACAGCTTCTGGTAGTCTGGTGTCAGGGAGTGGTTGTGCCGACTGGGGCACTGGGTGACGAGGCCGGCTGAGGGCCTATGTGGGTGCCGACTGGGGCACTAAGTAACGAGGCCGACTGAGGGCCTATGTGGGTGCCGGCTGGAGCACTGAGTAACGAGGCCGACTGAGGGCCTATGTGGGTGCCGGTTGGGGTACTGAGTAACGCCTCCTCCGGTTCAGGCTTATCCCCGGAGCGTGGACCGCCACGCATCCGCAGGGAGCCAAACGGGGAGGGGTATTGGAGTATAAACATCCGACTCGGGCTTAACTTGATGCTAACGAACGTAAACCACGCCTCGTCAACTTAGGAGCCTGGGTCTAACCGCGCCTACCTGACGGGCCTTTGCAGCCCCCTAACCACCCTTCTTCTGACTAGGCGCCAGGCTGTCGGGCCAGGCTACACGCAAGCTGGCCCAGGATCATAAGCATCCCCCTCAAGTCTAGTCGAAGGAGGCACGTAGTCCGACTGACTGGACCTCAGCTCTAGCTCAAGCCTGGCGCCCTCCTCGGAAACCGGGCGTATCTTCTCATCGATTGCTGCCCGAATGGTCTGAGGCCCGTGCCCCTATGCCATCCGCTCGCGCACACATTGCCTGAGCCCGATCAGACGGCTCCAGCAGGATCGCCTGTTACTCCTGGTTCCTCATCGAACGCTTGGCCTTCCTCGCCCGTTCCCATAAGTATGCCCTTCGCCTGCTCGTTCTTCTTCCTGTGTTCAAAACCCCTCATCGTTCTCCACCGCTTTGAGTGCCACTAGGGTTTTGACAGCTGCTTCTCCTCAGCTTTCCTCCGGCAGCCCCCTCCCACCGGTTAGTTTCCTGTTTCCTTCTTATCTGATGGCCTCTTCTTTCCTTGTCTCCTCCTCCTTCTCGGCCTTGGTATTCTACTATGATAACTACCCTCACCGCTCACGACCTGGACCAAATACAATCGGACATCTTAATCCCTGCCGACCACCGCCTACGCCTGCCTGAGTCACACGACCGACCAGATTCTGCCCCTTGGGCTACATTGCTTTGTCTCAGGACCATCTGCAAGCTGGTCTCCGTTTCCCCATCCATCCTTTCCTTTCCACCGTCTGTAACTACTTCCAAATTCCCTTACCTCAGCTAGCCCCCAACGTCATACGTCTAATGTGTGGTTCGGTTATCATTTTTTCACTACTCCGGATTCCCCTGGAACCGGAGAATTTCCATTATCTCTTCTATCCCAAACAGCAAGAAGCGGGCGACTTCTTCTTCCAAGCCCGAGCCAAGGCTTCCTTCCTCCTGAACCTGCCGACTTCAAACAAAGGATGGAAGGAGCGTTACTTCTTCATTGGGCCCATCTCGGCCCCAGGCTGGCCCATGACGTAGGTCGAGGGACTTCCTGTTTCCAAGGTTCTCCCTCGCCACTGTCGCACTTCTGCAGCCTACTTGAACATCACCACCGAGTTGGAGGATAGGCACTTCTATGGTGGACTTCTGCTATAGGAGGGGATTCTCTCCACCTTTAGTCTCAGCCCGAGTCCTGCCCCTCCTCTGTCTGCCGTTGGTAAGTTTTCCGGTATCTTTCAGGTATACCCCCTAGCCATGCACGAGCTTATCTCTTCTTCCCAGTTTCCATGCTGCTGTCTACGGCTCTGAAGGGAGGCTTCAAGCTGGATAAGGCCGAGCTACAGACTCGGGTCACCTCCGTGTTGGATGCTTAAGGAGGCTCTATGGCGGAGGACGCTTTGGCGAACCCGACCCCAACTATACCGGAGTTGGTTCCCCTCGCCCCCGAGACTGTCCCATCTACAACCGCCAACCCGCGCGCTTCTTCCAAGCGTCGCCGCGTAGCTTCCCCGACAGGGGGCTCATCCCACCCTTCTTCCAGCAATCGTCTGGAGAAGGAGAAGAAGAAGAAAAAGAAGAGGAGAGAAGCCCCCAAGCCTGAAGGCCCCTCTGTTTCTATGGCCATCGTTCCCTTCGTGGCTCCTGCTGCTGATCCTCCGGCCGTCATACCGGTAGGCTGCTCCCCTGTCCAAATGCCAACTGTTACTTCTGCGACCCACCCCGACATTGGCACTATGACCAACCTTCCTATCGTCACCTCACCTGCCGACCCTTCCGTATCTTCCAACGCTTCCGATGCGTTGCTGCCCGATAGATCGGGAACTCCCTCTGCTGAGGATCCGCCTAAGGATCCGATGATGCACCTCTTGGTGCCCACCAGGGCTAACCGTCACTTGAAGATGCCCCCGGGTGAGCTACCTAATCGATATCAGGATCTGCGCCTATATGGGTCGGTGGGCGACCGCTATGCTCAAGGGCTTGAGGAATCTTATTTCCGAGGCTCTAGTAACAGAGCTGATGTCTTTTTCCTTAAGGCTACTCAGGTATGTCTAGACGAACCGGATCTTTTGTCGAACACTCCGTCTATTATCCCTGAGACCGATATTCCTTTGGCAGTTCATGGGAGACTGCCACGGCTTCGCTATGTCTTTTCTAGCCCAGAACTCGGCTCAGGCTAAAGCCGAGCGGGAAGTGGAGCGTCTAAAGACTCAATTGGTGCACTCCCAGCTAGTTGCCGACGAGCCCACGCTGAACCAACTGCGGGCTGATGTTCGGGCTCTGCAAGATCAATTGGCTCAATCTGCAGAGCAACTTGAGGAGGCACGCGACCAAATAGAGACGGCGCAACAGGCCGCGTCCCAAACGAACATCCGGCTTTCCACCCTGAAGCATGCCGAGCGAAAGGCGCGAGCACTTCAGGCGAGGGCTCAAGCCGAGTCAGACCAGGCGAAGTCTGAACTTCAGAAGGCATCAATTGCCACTGATTCCCTTCAGGCCCGGCTGGAGATCAGAGACGCTGATGTTCTGGCCCAGTCAAAAAGGATAATGGAGCTGTTCGCGGAGCTCTCCTCCAAGGACCAATTGTTACAAGCTCAGGAGGAAGAGCTCGAGTAGCTACGGAAGGAAAGGTCTGAGTGGGAGGCAGCCAGATCAGAGCTAGCGGAGCTTCGATCCGTAGGGAAACCGAGCATCTGAGTGGGAGGCGGCTAGAGCGGAGTGGCGAAGCTCCGATCCTACAAGGAAACCAAGACTCCAGTTGGAAAAGTATAAGCCTGAGTGTATCAACGCCCCGCCCATATGACTGAAATCGCCGGACGGTTCATGGACGTAACGATGCCACAGGGAATTAACATCGTCCGTCGACTCAGGCTCGGTGGATATCTGCTTCCTGATCTGCCTCCCACAGCGGTGCGGCTCGAGGACATGTGCAAGGACTTGCCTAACGTGACCGATGAGCCATTCAAGTGAAGGCCAGGCCTCCGGTGTTTCTGCCTTTCTTCTTTGTACACTTGAAAGGGTGGCTGTTTCCTAGCTATGTAACATCTTCACCTTGCTGTTTGGAACATTTCCTTTCCCCTTCAAGCCTCTCAAGCTTGATCCCTTTTTGTCAAGTGTTAGCGACCTAAAGGGTCATCAGTCGGAGCGCTCGGCTCGGGATATTTCTTCGCCATTCCCCCCACCGAACCAAAAGGACTTGCGCAGGCTGACCCTCTTGCGAGAGTTCGACCACTAGGTTAGGTTGGAACCTGGGAAGCGTGGGTTGCCACTCGACCGGCCAGGGCCTGAACCGAGGAATTTGTGGACGTTAGCCCGTTTGTGAAGGTTTGGCCGCTTGGTCAAGCCGAACCGCGGGGAGCGTGGGACGCCACGCGGCCGCCCGGGGCCTAAACCAAGGGATTTGCGGGTGCTGGCCCTTTTATTTCTCTGCACCTGTCCCGTCGGGACGATTCGTATCTCCATTTCTGACAACCGCCTTAACGAGCGATTGAACACATCAATGGTGAAATGACTCTTTGGGCAGCGAAACGTCTATCACCAGTCATGAGTACCTCGGGCGACGAGCAGCCCTTACCCACTCACTCTTCCTTCAATGCTTCTTCATATTTTCCTGCCATGCGACCGACCGTTCAATCCTGCGATTTACCGAGGCCTTCTGCGAATGGTCGAGATAGTTTTCCTCCTCCTATATATAGGTGGCGCCCACCGGCGTCGTTTTCAACCCAAACACCAGTGAAACCGAAATCCCTGTCAATTTGCCAGCCATCTCCCAGCATGCCTACCGACTTCTCCGAGGAACTGTTTTCTTTGAAAAGGCTTTATACCTTTTCGGAAGATGTGGATCGGGAACATCTTGAAATGATGCTTCCTCCAGACTCTCCGCCCTCGACGAGGGTATTCTTGAGCACAGCTTCCCCCCCCCCCCCCCCCCCCCCCCACAGAGATACTTCTCGTAAGGGGAAGGAACCGATGAGGAGAGGGCTGGCTTCCAGCTTGGGGGTCTCCGATATGGATGACTTACCCTTGGAAGCTCGCCGCCATATGCTTCGTTCGGCTATCTTTTCATCTTCACATGGTACTTCCGCTCCTCCCCGCCGAGCGAAGCGAGCCAGGGTGCCGGCTTCTGCAGAACCGACTATCGCGGCACCTTCGTCTTCCCGTGTGACCCCCCTTCCAAGGCGCACTCATCCTCCGCCCGGCCCTGAGGTATCCCTCTCTCCGCCGACTCAAGAGGTTGCCCTTCCTCAGTCGGGGAACTCCCCCCTGGTGCCTCCCTGTGCTAAGGGAGTTAATGTCTGCCCTCCTCCGACAGGGGCAGCCTCCTCGAGCGTTACAACTCCCGGGGCTCCCTCTTCTTCTACTTCATCGAGGAGGGTTTGGATGTTTACTCTCGCGGAGCATCCGAAGGGAGGTGTCCATACTGTCCCCCACCATTCGACCCAAAGTGGTTTAGTACGCCGACCGACTAGCAATACTGGCTCGACTAATGCTGGAGGGGATACTATCAGATGTCCCCTATCTTAGCCAATGCCAGTCCGGGGTGGCATATTGCTTGCATGCTCCTTGCCCTCTCCCAAACTATGGGCCTCTGCTGGAGCCGATGACGCCATCAGCTCTCCTAGCCCAGTCTCCCCAGAGGCCGCCAACCACGGGGCACTAGTCAGTGACTCATGTTTGAGGAGCGGTCTGGACAAGAAGTCTGAAGCCCCATCTAACCGAGAGTTTGGAAACTCTACTCGGGTGGGAGCCCGGAAACTGTGCTCAGGCGAGAGCACCTAGGCCGACCCAAGAAACCTCAATTCCTGAAAGATGTCAATTTTGTTTTTCTTTCCTTTGATTCTGACTCTTGCCTCCCCTTTCAACAGTCGGCGCGGTCAATTTGGAATTCTGAGGAGCTGGCTACGCTCAAGGAGCAACTTTTTGTTGGTGCAGGAAGCACCATATCGAACCTTGTTTTGATATTGGCAAAGGATTCAAAGTTAAGTGTTATTTGTGATCTAATAAAGTTACTCAAGTGTGCAGAAACAAAGTCCTAGTGAAGGGCTGCTCTATACCTGGCGAAGGACTGTCAGGAAACAAAGTCCTAGCGAAGGGCTGCTAGGCACCTGGCGAAGGACTGCCAGGAGACAAAGACCTGGCGAAGGGCTACTAGGCACCTAGCGAAGGGCTGCTAGGTACCTGGCGAAGGACTGCCAGGAAATAAAGACCTGGCGAGGGACTACTAGGCACCTGGCGAAGGACTGCTTGGTACCAAAGCCCTAGCAAAGGACTGCTAGGCACCAGGCGAAGGACTGCTAGGCACCAGCCGAAGGACTGCTTGGTAACGAAGACCTGGCGAAGGACTGCTAGGCACCTGGCGAAGGACTGCTGGGTAAAAGTCCAACCGGAGGAGCCGGTTGGCAACAGGTAAATTCTCCTGAGAGGAGTAGGTGAGGACGCGTTCCCCGTCGAGGGAACAGTAGGCGTTGGTTCGACCTAGGGTTCCATTTAGGAGACCCAAAGTCAGAACCAAGACAGCTACGGCCGTAAAATTCACTAACATTCTTGCTTTGTTTTGTTTGGTACTAACCCTGGATGTAGGACCGAAGGAACGAGTTTTTGCAGCTCAGAACGCCCCAAAGGAGAGGGGCAGCAGCTGGGTCAGGTGCCCGGGAGGTCCCGAGCACCCAAGGTCAAAGCCAAACATGAGTTGAGCAAGAAAACGTTTCGGAAGCTCACTGGGCCAAGCGCCCCCAAGCTCCCGGGCGCCCCCATGGTCCCGGGCGCCACGGATGCCTTGGGCGCCTTGGGTCCAAGCCAACGAAGCAATTGGATTGAAGTTAGCGGAGAAGCCATCAAGACCAAGTCAAGTAGGGCGCCCTCTGTGTCCCGGGCGCCCCCGTCAAACCTCGAGCCCGATCCTGGAGGGATAAGGGCTGACCGAGTTCCGGATGAAGGGTTGCGGATCGAGACCCCAGCGTCCCGGGCGCCCCCAGGTGCACTATAAAAGGGGCTCGACCCCCAAGGCTTCTAGACACAATTTTTCAACGCCTCAACACTCTTCGCTCAAGCGCTCTGCTTCGAAAACTTCTGATCTCAAGGTCCTAGCGTCGACGATGACCCTACGCACCGAAGAACGATCCACATTGGGCGTTGGTAACGAAGAGTTAGACTTTTGTTTTTACTGCAATACTACTGTACAACTTTCTGTAAAACTTTGCGCATTATAGAATTGCCCGCAGCAAACAGTCAAGGACCGTGGGCCTTGGAGTAGGAGCCGACCGCGACTCCGAACCAAGTAAAAAACTATGTGTTCACGTTTGTTGTTTTAATTTCCGCTGTGTATTCTCTATCTTATAATCCGAAACGGTTTTACGATATTCACCCCCCCTCTATCGTACTCTATCGATCCAACAAGTGGTATCAGAGCGGGGAAGCTCAAATTTGGTGCAACCTCCAATTTGAGATTTATTTTCGGATTTACGAAAATTTTCATTTTATTTCTTTTTTTTTTGTTAATCGAGATTGGTGCAACACCACTCGATCTTTCTCGCTTTTTATTTCAAATAAATAATATCTGTAGGTGGGTTTAAAATATTCTTATGCCTTTTTCAATTTTCAATTCTTATTTTTGAATTGATAAAATGATCAATTTTCAAAAATTTATCATAAACTTTTTTATTATTATTTTAATATTTTTTCTCAAAATTCGTGCTACCTTAAATCGAGCAGATTTTTCCCAAACATTGAATTCTTATTTTTTCATCATTAATCAAAATTGATAAAGCTAATATTTTCAAAAATTTATCATAAATTTTTTATTATTTTAATATTTTACCTCGAAATTCGTGCAAGATTTATTTTGGATTATTTTTTCCCTTCTCCCGCACTACTAATCCAAGACCAAGTCTCGGTACATTTTTGTTATTTCTTTTGTGTACGAGTTTTAAACTAAATGGCCAACCAAGAGTGGAACAGTGCCCGTCCACTGCTATTCTCCGGCGAGAACTTCAATTATTGGAGAAGTCAAATGGAGTTCCATCTGAAGGCCCATATGGACATATAGATGATCATTCAAACAGGGTTCTCCCTCCCTACAGAAGATGGACTATCAATTACGTGGGACCAACTGGATGAACCAACCCTGAGGAAGATCGAGATAGATGCAAGGGCGACTGCAATTCTACAATCTGGCCTAACCGATGAAGGATTGAAGCGGGTCGGATCCTTCAACTGTGCCAAAAAGATGTGGGAAAAGCTAATTAATCTACACAAAGAGAGCTCCGATATTGAGATCTTAGAAGATTTTGCATTTTCGGCTCAAGCACAAGCAGCTGAGACAGACTCGAACCCCGACGTCGAAATCAAACCAGAATCAGACGACGAGTTTTTTGGGACAAAATCGGTAACGAACTTTGAATTAGTTTATGAATTAAGGTTAAATAATCAAGCTGATACTGCAGTGGTCGAGGAAGGTATAATTTTCATTGCAGGGAAAACTCCAAGAGAAATGCAAAAAAGGCCTCAACCAGTACCTGAGTCCGACTCAGACTCAGAATCTGACGACGAAGGAAGGGATCCTTGAAAACTGGTCTGGTTGGCTTGCGACCGCTACAAAATGCCGAAGAAACAATCAAGCGAAAGAGAGATGGCTAGAATCAAGGGGGAGATTCCCAACCGGAAATCAAAAGGTAAATTTACAGTATTTAAAAATCCAATATTTACCTTGAATAACATGATTAATTCATATAAATTAGTTAAGGTCAATACGTTAGAAAACTTAATTCACAACCATGCTGATTTTAAAAACCCAGAGTTTTATCTCGATTATGATGTAACTTAGATCATTTTTGTCTTATTTGCTTTAATTGTGTGTTACTTTTTATTTTATTTTATTTTATTTTTTTGCTTAGAATTAGGATTGATTAGTTTAAGGACTAAACCGATTAACTGAAATTTGAATAACATAGTATTTGGTGGAGGTGAGATGATAGTACGTTAGGGAAGCCATTTTGGCAGAACTAGCCGAAGCTACTGATCCAAGACCCAAACTAGTTAGATCAAAATCTTTCAAGAAGTAACTTGAAGATGGAATTTCAATAAAAGGCTTTGTCAAGGAAAGGGTTGATGATCCAATAAGGCTACAGCCAAAGAAGGCCTAGTGCCTCGCCAAGACATGGAAGCCGATTATTGAAAACCAAATTCACTTTACTATTGTCAGATCTGAATCTAACATAGGTTTCAATTAATCTTAGATTCAACTATTATTTTCAAAAATAAATTTAAAAGCATAATTAATTGGTTTTTCAAAATTAATTTAACTTTTCAAAATTAATCCAACTTTTCAAAATTAAAATATTTATCTCACAAAACCCATAAGGTTAACATGTTTGATCACGTAGAACTGGGTGAGATATCTAGGACCTAAGAGTATATGTCATTATCCTCTTAAATAAAACTCAAAATGCATTCAAAAGTTATTCAAAATTATTTCTATTTTTCAAATTAATTCAGTTTACTGTACCCTACTTTTTCAACTCTAACAATTTTTTTATATATCGAATTTCATGTTAAATATCACAATAGACTTATTTCAATATAATCTAGGGCTTGTTTGATTTAGTTATTGATTGGTCAAACATAGTCAACTGAGTCAAAAATGGTCAAAACAGTCTATCCTAGTCAACACTAAAATCCCTTAAGGCACTTAGATAAAATCAGACTGTGTCAGATACAAGGGAGCCCTTTTTTATCTTTTTCAAAAATTTCAGAGTTTTCAAAAACTTTATGCTTTAAAACCTATTATCATCTCAAAATAAGGTTTTTAAAATTTGGCTCAAAAACCTTGGTATATTACTATTACTTTGAAGAATTATTATCATTCTAAATTGTGTTTTAAAAAAAATTATCTCCTTATCATACTCAGAAGGTTGTTCAAAATTATTTTTTTTATAAACCCTAAGGACACAAAGGAGGTCACTTAATGATCTACAAGGACTCGAGGATGTGTCAAATTTAGGGGGAGTCTAAACCAAAAGAAATTATTTCTAACAAGCATTTTCTTTGGCAATTATTTTTGAAATTATTAAATAATTCTTTTGATCTGAACTAAACCCTAAGAACTCAGAGGAAGAATACTTGTGGTCAACAAGCTTCCAAGGACTGTGTCAAGTTTAGGGGGAGGTTAAATTAAAAGAGTTATTAAACATTTCTAAATAATATGTTTCCATACACTATATTTTCAAAATTGTGTCGAAAACATAAGTAATTTGTCTTACAAAATATTATTATTTTAAAATATTTTTGTGGCTTATAAAATCATTTTTGAAATACCTTTTGAAATAATATTTTCTTGAGTTTTGAGAATTTCTAGGACACTTAGGGAAATGTCCTTGTAGTTAACAAGGTTTCCTAGGATTGTATCAGACTGGAAAAGAAGCCAAGTCAAGTATTATTTTTTCAAAATAAACTTAATTTTTTTTAAATATTATCTTCAAAAGTACTTATATTTTTCAAAAATGCATATTATGTTTAAAAGCACTTATATTTTTCAAAATATAATGTTTTCAAAAGTACTAATACTGTTTCAAAGCACTAATGTTTACAAAGTACGAATATTTTTTTTGTGCAATACTAAACATGTTTCAAAGAACAATTTTTTCAATCTTTTTCAAAGTGAAAATGTGTTTCAAATTTTCTTTTGCGTAACATTTTTTTAAGTATTCTTCCAAATGTACTATTTGTTAAATAAAAATATTTTTATGAAAGCAATCCTTCAAAAAATCTTTTCTAAATGAAAGTTTTTCTAAGGCAATAGTGTTCTAAGTGCGTGAATTTTCTAAAGACTTGCCGACAAATACAAAATATTTTTAAAATTCACAATACTTTTCAAAGTGGAGTTTCTCTTTGGTACAATTTAAGCTACTTGCTATACTTTCAGAATTATACTAAGTATTTTTATGTTCAAAACTCATATGCTCTGATACACACATTTCTTTCTTAAATCTTCTTTCAAAAGCTCCTTATTGATATATGGCCAAGGGGGAGAGAAATAGAAAAGAGAGAGAAATTTTCTTTCTCGTTTTCACAAAATGCTAAGTATTTCTAATTGCTTTAAAACTGGTCTAAGCATTTTTCAATGTACTTTCAAAATTTCTAAAGAACTTCAAAATTGTCTAAGTGCATTTATTTTAAAAATATTTTATTCCTAAGTAAAATTTTCCTTAGTAAACAAAGTTTGTCTGAGCAAAACCTTTGGAAATTTTTGGGCAAATGTTTCTAAGTAAAGTTTTCTTAGTAAACAAATCTTTGTTTTGGCAACAACTTGTCCATTTAAATAGTTTTAAATGCACAAAATATGTTCCAAGGAAATTTTTCTACGTGTGCAAAAGTTAAAATTTTTTAAAGGAAATTTGTTTTCAAAATGTTGGCTAAGTAAGCTACTGTCAAGTTTTTCTTAAAAATTATGTTGCAAGCTTTTGCAAGTTTTTTTTAAAAAATATCCTAAAATATAAGGAGAAGAGTTGTCACATTAAGGGGGAGCCTCATGCATTTTCAAAACATCCATTACTTTGAACAACATTTTTTTTGAAAAATTATGAAATCCATTACTTAATATTTTTCTTGACAACTATGTTTTTGGGAAATTGTGAAATCCACTACTTAATGTTATTTTGGAAAAACTCAAAAATCCCTCTTAGATATTTTGTTCGCCCATGTATGTTTTTGATATATGTCAAAGGGGGAGGAAGGGTCAAAGTTAAGTATTTTATAATACAAGTATTCAGGGTTTTAGGGGGAGTATGAGAAATAAAGGATTTTTTTTCAAAATCTTACCTTATGTTCTTAACTGTTATAAAGTTTTTACTTAACGTTGAATTGTGTATAATTGCTATACTTCATTTTTACCTTATGTTCTTAACTGTTATAAAGTTTTTTACTTAACTTTGAATTGTGTTGCCATAAATCAAAAAGGGGGAGATTGTTGGTGCAGGAAGCACCATATCGAACCTTGTTTTGATATTGGCAAAGGATTCAAAGTTAAGTGTTATTTGTGATCTAATAAAGTTACTCAAGTGTGCAGAAACAAAGTCCTAGCGAAGGGCTGCTAGGCACCTGGCAAAGGACTGCCAGGAAACAAAGTCCTAGCGAAGGTCTGCTAGGCACCTGGCGAAGGACTGCTAGGAAACAAAGACCGGCGAAGGGCTGCTAGGCGAAGGACGCAGGAACAAGCTGAAGGGCTGCTAGGCACCTGGCGAAGGACTGCCAGGAAACAAGACCTGGCGAGGGACTGCTAGGCACCTGGCGAAGGACTGCTTGGTACCAAAGCCCTAGCGAAGGACTGCTAGGCACCAGGCGAAGGACTGCTTGGTAACGAAGACCTGGCGAAGGACTGCTAGGCACCAGGCGAAGGACTGCTTGGTAACGAAGACCTGGCGAAGGACTGCTAGGCACCTGGCGAAGGACTGCTGGGCAAAAGTCCAACCGGAGGAGCCGGTTGGCAACAGGTAAATTCTCCTGAGAGGAGTAGGTGAGGACGCGTTCCCCGTCGAGGGAACAGTAGGCGTCGGTTCGACCTAGGGTTCCATTTAGGAGACCCAAAGTCAGAACCAAGACAGCTACGGTTGTAAAATTCACTAACATTCTTGCTTTGTTTGTTTGGTACTAACCCTGGATGCAGGACCGAAGGAACGAGTTTCTGCAGCTCAGAACGCCCCAAAGGAGAGGGGCAGCAGTTGGGTCAGGCGCCCGGGAGGTCCCGGGCGCCCAAGGTCAAAACCAAACATGAGTTGAGCAAGAAAACGCTTCGGAAGCTCACTGGGCCAGGCGCCCCCAAGCTCCTGGGCGCCCCAGATGTCTCGGGCGCCTTGGGTCCAAGCCAACGAAGCAATTGGATTGAAGTTATCTAAGAAGCCAACAAGACCAAGTCAAGCAGGGCACCCTCTGTGTCCCGGGCGCCCTCGTCAAACCTCGAGCCCGATCCTGGAGGGATAAGGGCTGACCGAGTTCTGGATGAAGGTTTGCGGATCGAGAGACACGAGGAGGGCGCCCCCAGGTGCACTATAAAAGGGGCTCGACCCCCAAGGCTTCTAGACATAATTTTTCAACGGCTCAACACTCTTCGCTCAAGCGCTCTGCTCCAGAAACTTCTGATCTCAAGGTCCTAGCACCGACGATGACCCTACGCACCGAAGAACGATCCACACCGGGCGTCGGTAACGAAGAGTTAGACTTTTGTTTTTACTGCAATACTACTGCACAACTTTCTGCAAAACTTTGCGCATTATAGAATTACCCGCAGTAAACGGTCAAGGACCGTGGGCTTTGGAGTAGGAGCCGACCGCGACTCCGAACCAAGTAAAAAACCTTGTGTTCACGTTTGTTGTTTTAATTTCCGCTGTGTATTCTCTATCTTATAATCTGAAACGGTTTTACGATATTCACCCCCCCTCTATCGTACTCTATCGATCCAACACTTTTTGAGGCACACCACATCATCTCCACCCTGCGGGCCGACCTGAAGGCAAAAGAGGAGGAACGGGCTGCCTGTGCTACGGAGCTTGGTAAGCTTCGACAAAGACACGAAGTCCAAACATCCATACTGAAGGTCATTCAGCGGTGCATGCAGTGCATCAAAGGTTATACCAACTCTTTGCTCCCGGACAAGTCCTCGAAGAAGACCGGCCGAGCTCACTGAGCTGGGAGCAGTCGTCATTGAGAGATTTTCCTTTGCGGAAGAGGGGCTAGGCCTCTATTTTGTAATACTTTCTGATAATGAGCATGCCGACTTTTCTTTACTCCTCGTTATTGTGATGCTTATGTGTTAAGAATCCGAGCAGCGCTATTAACCTGAGTGAGGATTCTCCTACTTGGGTTTATGTCCTGGCGCGTTTCTGCGGGCTCCGTACTTATAAAGTCTTTTACCCGTGTTTGCCACTCGGGCCGGTATATGTCATTCTTTGTAGGTGTCGGTGTAAAACACTTTTTTAAGTGCATCGACGGCTCGAGCGACAGCGAGCGATTTGGTGTTAACGAACCTTTCGGCCTGGGCCATTCGCTGCGCCATTGCCGAGTCATGAACCTCGTGAGGACTTGTCGTGCTGTTTTCACTCGGGCCCAGCTTAGGAGGCAACCAAGCTAAGGAGGTATTCGCGAGATGCTCTTGCCTTAGGATTTCGAGAGCTTCGTATGCTCGGTCGGGTAATACTTAAGGAACGCAGGTCGCCACGTGCCTGATTGAGGGTCGAGCCGAGAGATGAACTTGACTCATTAGAGGATGAGCATCTAAACACTGACTCAGCCCGATTGTCAGGAACGTGGGCCGCCGCGTGTCTGATCGAAGACACTGAGTCGAGTGGGACAGAGAGATGAGTCCAGTTATAACTTGTGGCGAGGCAAGAGTTGGTGCATATGGTTGGACACAACTCAGGTAGCGTGGGACGCCACGCGTCTCACCGAGCAGCCAAGCCGCGGGGAATGTAGTACACACAGACGGGAAGGACTCAGGGATCGTGGAACGCCACTCGACTTACTGAGCAGCCGAACTGCGGGATAATAGCGCACACAGTCTGGTAGGACTCAGGGAGCATGGAACGCCATGCGCCTTACTGATCAGCCGAGCTGCGGGAAATGTAGCACACACAGTTGGGCAGGACTCAGGGAGCGTGGAACGCCACGCGTCTTACTGAGCAGCCGAGCTACGGGATAATATCGCACACAATCGGGCAGGACTCAGGGAGCATGGAACGCCACGCGTCTTATTGAGCAGCCTAGCTGCGGGAAATGTAGCACACACAGTCGGGCAGGACTCAGGGAGTGTGGAACGCCACATGTCTTACTGAGCAGCCAAGCTTCGGGAAATGTAGCACACACAGTAAGGCAGGACTCAGGGAGCATGGAACGCCACGCGTCTTACTGAGCAGCCGAGTTGCGGGATAATACCGCACACAGTCGGGCAGGACTCAGGGAGCGTGGAACGCCACGCGTCTTACTAAGCAGCCGAGCTGCGAGAAATGTAGCACACAATGTCGGGCAGGACTCAGGGAGCGTGGAACGCCACGCATCTTACTGAGCAGCCGAGCTACGGGAAATGTAGCACACACAGTCGGGTAGGACTCATGGAGAGTGTAACGCCATGCATCTTACTAAGCAGCCGAGCTGCGGGATAATAGCGCACACAGTCTGGCAAGACTCAGGGAGCGTGTAACGCCACGCGTCTTATTGAGCAGCCGAACTGCGGGAAATGTAGCACACACAGTCGGGCAGGACTCAGGGAGCGTGGAACGCCACGCGTCTTACTGAGTAGCCGAGCTACGGGATAATAGCGCACACAGTCGGGCAGGACTCAGGGAACGTGGAACGCCACGCGTCTTACTGAGCAGTCGAGCTGCGGGAAATGTAGCACACACAGTCAGGCAGGACTCAGGGAGCGTGGAACGCCACATGTCTTACTGAGCAGCCGAGGTGCGGGATAATAGCGCACACAGTTGGGCAGGACTCAAGGAGCGTGGAACGCCACACGTCTTACTAAGTAGCCGAGCTGCGGGAAATGTAGCACACACAGTCGGGTAGGACTCAGGGAGCGTGTAACGCCACACATCTTACTGAGCAACCGAGCTGCGGAATAATAGCGCACACAATTGCGCAGGACTCAGGGAGCGTGGAACGCCACGCGTCTTGCTGAGCAGCCGAGCTGCGGGAAATGTAGCACACACAGTCGGGCAGGATTCAGGGAGCGTGGAATGCCACGCGTCTTACTGAGCAGCCGAGCTACGGGATAATAGCGCACACAGTCGTGCAGGACTCAGGGAGCGTGGAACGCCACGCGTCTTACTGAGCAGCCGAGCTGCGGGAAATGTAGCACACACAGTCAGGCAGGACTCAGGGAGCGTGGAATGCCACGCGTCTTACTAAGCAGCCGAGCTGCGGGATAATAGCGCACATAGTCGGGCAGGACTCAGGGAGCGTGGAACGCCACACGTCTTACTGAGCAGCCGACCTGCGGGAAATATAGCACACACAGTCGGGTAAGACTCAGGGAACGTGGAACGCCACGCGTCTTACTAAGCAGCCGAGTTGCTGGATAATAGCGCACACAGTCGGGCAGGACTCAGGGAGCGTGGAACGCCACACGTCTTACTGAGCAGCCGAGCTGCGGGAAATGTAGCACACACAGTCGGGCAGGACTCAGGGAGCGTGGAACGCCACGCGTCTTACTGAGCAATCGAGCTACGGGATAATAGCGCACACAGTCGGGCAGGACTCAGGGAGCGTGGAATGCCACGCGTCTTACTATACAGCCGAGCTGCGGGAAATGTAGCACACACAGTTGGGCAGAACTCAGGGAGCGTGGAACGCCACGCGTCTTACTGAGCAGCCGAGCTGCGGGATAATAGCGCACACAGTCGGGCAGGACTCAGGGAACGTGGAATGCCACGCGTCTTACTGAGCAGCCGAGCTGCAGAAAATGTAGCACACACAGTCGGGCAGGACTCAGGGAGCGTGGAACGCCACGCGTCTTACTTAGCAGCCGAGTTACGGGAATGTAGCACACACAGTCGGGCAGGACTCAGGGAGCGTGGAACGCCATGCATCTTAGTGAGCAGCCGAGCTGCGGGATAATAGCGCACACAGTCGGGCAGGACTCAGGGAGCGTGGAACGCTATGCATCTTACTGAGCAGCCGAGCTGCGGGAAATGTAGTACACACAGTCGGGCAGGACTCAAGGAGCATGGAACGTCACGCGTCTTACTGAGCGGCCGAGCTGCGGGATAATAGCGCACACAGTCGGGCAGGACTCAGGGAGCGAGGAACGTCACGCGTCTTACTGAGCAGCCAAGCTACGGGAAATGTAGCACACTCAGTCGGGTAGGACTCAGGGAGCGTGGAACGCCACGCGTCTTATTGAGCAGCCGAGCTACGGGATAATACCGCACACAATCGGGCAGGACTCAAGGAGCGTGGAACGCCACGCATCTTACTGAGTAACCGAGCTACGGGAAATGTAGCACACAAAGTCGAGCAGGACTCGGGGAGCGTGGAACGCCACGCGTCTTACTGAGCAGCTGAGCTGCGGGATAATAGCGCACACAGTCGGGCAGGACTCAGGAAGCATGGAACGCCACACGTCTTATTGAGCAGCCGAGCTGCGGGATAATAGCTCGAGAGTCTGGAACATCTACGACCGGGGTAAGGACCATGTTCTTCTACTGTTGTGCATGCTTTACATTTACATCGTAACTCCTCACTCAGCAGCCCGATAGGGCTGAAGGTGGATCACACTCCAGGGCCGATCCAGCCTTTTTCCCTTCTCATTCTCTAAATAATAGGCTCCGCAAGCGAGCTTCTCCACAATCTTGAAGGGCCCCCCATTGCTGCTCCAGCTTGCTCACGTCGCCCACGGGGCTTGATTCTCTTCCAGATAAGGTCGCCCACTTGAAATGCCCTTGGCAACACCTTCCGGTCATACTTTTGTTTCATCTTCTGCCGGTATGCAAACATCCGAGCAGCTGCTTTGTCCCGGATTTCGTTAACTAGATCCAGTTCCAAGCGCCGCCTTTCTGAGTTATCTTCATCATAGGCCGCCCTTCGATCTGATTCGCATCCAACCTCGATCGGGATCACTGCTTCGCTCCCATAGACTAACTGGAAAGGCGTGCAACTAGTTGTTTCTTTGATTGTGGTCCTCAAGGCCCACAGGATGCTCGGGAGCTCCTCGACCCATGTTCCACCGATGTGGTCGAGCTTAGTCTTCAATCCTCTGAGGATCTCCCGATTGGCCACTTCTGCTTGGCCATTGCTTTGAGGGTAGGTCATAGAGGTGAACGCTTGCTTGATGCCATATTTGGCGCACCACTCTTGTATCCTGCTATCCTGAAACTGTCTTCCGTTGTCAGAGACTATCTTGTGCGGGATCTCATACCGGCATAATATGTCCCGCCACAAGAACTTCATTACCGCTAGCTCAGTGATACGCGCCAGAGCCTCAGCTTCTATCCACTTGGAGAAATAGTCGACAGCTACCCGCAAATACTTTCTCTGGGCCGCCGCAGTTGGGAATGGTCCCACGATATTCATACCCCACTGGTCAAAGGGACACGAGACTACCGACGCCTTCATGGCCTCCGTGGGTCGGTGTGGTAAACATTGATGCTTCTGGCAGGATAAGCACGTGGCAACCAACTCGTTGGCGTCTTTCTGCAGGGTAGGCCAATAGTATCCTGACATTATCGCCTTCTGAGCTGTCGCACGAGCACCGGCGTGGTGCCCACAGATCCCCAAATGAATTTCCCTCAGGACATAGTCAGCGTCCTCCTCGTTTAGGCATCTGAGGAGAGCTCGGGAAAACAATCTCTTGTAAAGGATGTCGCCGACCATGGTGTATCTGGACACATGCTTCTTGAGCCACCAAACTTCCTCACGACCGACTGGTAGAGTTCCCCTTGTGAGGTAGGTAATGATTGGGGTTCGCCAGTCGGACTCCAACTCCAACTCGACTTGTCTTTCTATCTGCATGGCCAACAATGCTGGGCCACCTGCTTGGGGAAGTACCCACGAGCCGACTAAACTAGCCAGCTTAGCCAATTCATCTGCTTTAAAATTCTCCTCCCGTGGGATCTTTCTCACTTGTACATCTTTGAATTCAGCCTTTAGCTTCTCATAGGCCTCGATAAAGGCCTGCAGCCGATCACTATTGACCTCGAATCGCCCCGCCACTTGTTGCGTAACTAGTTGAGAATCTGAGTAGAGTACCACTCGGGATGCCCCTACATGCTTAGCTGCTTGCAATCCATATATGAGGGCCTCGTACTCGGCCTCATTATTTGTGGCCTTATACTCCAGTCGCACAGACAGATGCATTTTTTCTCCACTCGGGGAGACCATCAGAATACCAATTCCACTCCCCCGCCGAGCTGACGAGCCATCCACATATATCTGCCATGCTTCTTCAATCTCGTCCGAATGCAACTCGCTTAAGAAGTCAGCCAAGGTCTGAGCCTTGATGGCTAGTCAAGGTTGATACTGAATATCATATTCGCTCAGCTCAGTAGTCCACTTAATCAATTGCCCAGATGCTTCAGGATTTGAGGACACTCGGCCCAGGTTGCTGTTCGTCAGCACCACGATAGGATGTGCCAAGAAATAAGGACGAAGCCTCCAAGCACCCAACTGTTAGTGATATGAGAGAAGTGTCCTAAGGCAATCGCCTTATGATTGTAAATATTTATTTTAATAAATGAAAATTCACTATTTGAGTATTCATGTTTGTGTATTTGATTGGGATCTTAAACCCATCTACTAAATGTCCGCAATACAATTCACAGCATAAGAGAATTTGTGATGAGATCACAACTAGTGATTATCTCTACATGTGCAATTGTGAAGTATTGAAAATATCCCTAGTCGATGAATTGATAAAAATGGACACTATCAATTCTGTTGAGACTAGCATGGGTTATTCTCTAATCAGCTGATTCTCACTGGCTGGTGACATTGGGATGTTCGGAGATAAACATGGATGCTAGTTAAGGGAACTAGTTCATTGGAGTGACTAGCTGTAAAACTTCATATGATAATCTATATAGATATGTCAGTGAAGTTCTTACTGTAGCTTAAGTGCGATGTTCCTTTGACTTGCGGTGTTCAAGTCATCTTGGTCATGGAGACTTATACTTTAACATCTTAAGCAAGCATCTCCAAGGAGGTGTGGACCCAAGATGATTGGGTATAAGCCGAAGTGTCCAAAGATGTTTGAACAGCCTACAAAGGATTCACCACTCCTTGCGAGGAGATGTATACCCAGGCCTATCGTCGGATTGTTACTCAAAGCCTCTGGCTAGAGCATGTCATGTTTAGAGTATGAGTCTCTTAAATACATGAGAGTAATTAGAAATCCAAAGGACGAGAAAGACACTACTTGGGCTAGGTGTGACGTAGTCAGCCTAGTGGGGACTGACACACACAGACCATGTCCTGAACCAAGTGGGTATAAGATGGTGAAGGGAATGAGGCACGATTCATTAGAGCTGCTGAAGGGTTTCAGAATTACTTCTGAGGTCAACCGTTGATCTTTCGATTAATTGGGGGTCATGATGTACTACTAGGTGCCACTCATGATCGTTCTATAATTAGTTGATTATAGACGGCCAACATAAATCGAAAGCCTATGTAGTCACACGCACTACGAGTAATCCGAGGGATTTAAAACGAGTTGAAAATTGGATTTTCTGATCAAGAGAAATAAGTCGAATCTGAGTTAATCAGAGGCGCAACGGAAGCTAAAAATGGCTAAGTCTTTTGAAGGCTTATTGGGCGAATTAAATGAGTTTAATTCGCGATCGGTTCGGCTCAGTTTGGCCGACCAAAGAGGGTTCCAACCCCCTTTGGTTTGGCCGGCCACATCATTGGGGAGAAACCAATTTAATTGGTTTAATTAATAAAATAAATCTAGCGCGATTTGTTTTATAAATTATGGATAAATAAATTTGTATAAAGAAATTTATAGAAATTTATTCTTTTTTATGGAAATTAAAATGACCCATGGAATGGTTTATTTTAATTTTATAAAATCAATTATGAATTGATTTTTCCATAATAAGAAAATTTATAAATTTCTTGTAAAATTTATTCCATAATAAAAGGAGAGATGTATTTATTTTATTATAAAATTAGGTATAATAAAACTTTGTTTAAACGGAATAATTCATAAAGAAAATTTATAGGATAAATTTCTTATGAAAAATTCCGTTAAAGGGGAGACTTGGCAAGGGAGAGGCTACTATATAAAGGAACCAAGGCTAGGCTTGATTTCCTTAATAGATTGATCAAGAGATTAACTCTCTCCCTCTCTCTCTCTAACTCTCTCTCTCTAGGGCCGGCGCCCTTTCTCTCTCTAGGGCCGGCTCTCTCTCCTCCCCTAGGGCCGGCGCAAGCACCTAGGGTGCCCGTGAGTTTCCTCCACCAAGTTCGTGCCGAAGAAGAAGA
>JAGFNQ010007887.1:214233-250439 GCA_024364735.1 Boesenbergia rotunda
TGTGGGTCTAGACTAGGTGTGTCTGTAATGTCTATTGGAGTTTTTGAACTTCATCAAGTTCAATGCCACTCCCACTGTTCTTGTAAAAGAAATTCTTTTTCCAGAAATAAGCATGCCTTGAAACAAACCCTTTTGTTCAAGGGATGATAGAATTGGTAACCCTTCGTTTCCTTAGGGTATCCAATAAATAGACATTTATCAGACTTAGCATCCAATTTGTCTGATACAGTCCGCTTCACATAAGCAGGCAAACCCATATCTTAAGGTGAGTTAAGTGAGGTTTCTTACTATTCCATGTCTCATATGGAGTAGTAGAGACTACCTGGTCGGGACTCTGTTTAGCAAGTAAACAGCTGTCTTAAGTGCATAGCCCAAAAGGATTTTGGAAGAGTTGCATGATTCATCATCGACCTAACCATGTCCATCAAGGTTCGGTTGCGCCTCTCAGATACACCATTATGCTGTGGTGTATAGGCGGAGTCCATTGGGCAATATCCATTGTCCCTAAGATAATCTTGAAACTCTTGACTTAAGTATTACCACCCGATCGGATCGAAGTATTTAATACTTTTGCCAAGTTGTTTCTCTACTTCATTTCTGAACTCTTTGAATTTCTCAAAAGCTTCAGATTTGTGTTTCATCAAGAACACATACCCGAATCGTGAGTGATCATCGATAAAGGTGATGAAGTAGCTATAGCCTCCTTGTGCAAGAGTTGACATTGGTCCACATACATCAGTATGTATTAGACCAAGCAATTCTCCCACTGGATTACCTTTTCCAGAAAAGGGTAATTTGGTCATCTTGCCTTTTAAGCATGATTCGCATGTATCAAATGAACCGGGTTCAAATGATTCCAGAATTCCACATCGGTGTAATTCGGTCATGCGTTTCTTACTTACATGGCCAAGACGGCAATGCAAGTGTAGGAGTCTATTCGATTATCTATTCGAGCACGTTTGTTGCTAACTTCGATATTGAAAACGTCATTGGATAAATCTAACGTGTAGATACCATTGCACAAAGTTCCATTCCCATAAAGAACGCCATTTAAAGTTATGTAACAACAATTGTTACTAAAAGTTAAATGATAACCCTTTTCATTCAAACATGAAATAGATACAATGTTCTTTATTAACGAAGGAACAAATAACAATTATCCAATTCTAAGACACGTCCAGTGGGGAGCTTTAGCAAATATGTTCCGATGGCAAGCAGCAATCTTTGCTCCATTTCCAACTCGCAAATTTGCTTCTCCTTTGACGAGTCTTCTTCTATTCCTTAGCCCCTGTATGTCATTACATATATGTGAGCTACACCCAGTATCAAGTACCCAGGTATTTGAGGAAATAGAGTGACATTCAATAACGAAGATACCTGAAGAGGATGGGGCATCGATGCCTTATTCTTCAAGGACTCAAGATAAACCTTGCAGTTTCTTCGCCAGTGACCCTCCTTGCCACAATGATGGCAAGTTCCTTTTGGTTTCTTTTCAGTCTTTTTGGCCTTTTTCTTCTTCCCTTTATTCTGTTCTTTGGCCTTCCTCTTAGAACCTTTCTTCGAGGAACCAACTAACAGTACCGTCTTTTGATCCGGCTTTACAGAAGGCTCCACAGTCTTCAGCAGGTTGAGCAACTCAGGAATGGTAGTCTCTAGTTTGTTCATCCGATAGTTCATCACAAATTGTGAATAACTTTTGGGCAAACAATCAGAATTAAGTCAATACTTAGTTCATGATCCATTGCAAAACCGAGTGTGCTCAGTCGCTCAATGTACCCCAACATCTTTAACACAAACTGCGAGGCAGAAGTGCTTCTGCATCTTAGTGGTGAAGAGGAGTCTGGAGACTTCGAACCTTTCGGATCTCGCCTGCTCTTCAAACAACTCATGAAGATGGAAGATGATGGTATAAGCATCCATATGCTCATGCTGCTTTTGCAGCTCAGGTACATAGAGGCTAGCATGATGCAACTCGCAAGTTCAGAATCGGTCACATGTTTCTGATAGGCCACTAGCTGGTCTGGAGTTGCACCTTCTGGAGGATGGTTGGGAAGTTGATCTTCAAGGACATAGCAAGCTTCTCTGCCTTGAGGACTATCCTCAGGTTTCGAAGCCAGTCCATGAAGTTTGGCCCAGTCAGTTTATTGTGTCCAAAATGGAACGCAATTTAGAGAAGACATGATCGAGTGATTACTAGAAATACAAATTGAGCTTATGTGAGAAGAATGATAAAGAATGTATCAAATACATTAATTAAAAATCCTATTTATTTTCAAATTGAATAACCCTTTTTATCAATTCGGGAGATCGTAGGAACATCTCCAAATAGGTTGATATCCAACCATAGATAAGAACCACCATGGCTGTGGCCATCAAGTTTTTCTTAGCTATGAAGGTAGGTAATTATACCGATTACATATCACATATATGTAACTATCACTTTATGCTATCAACTAATTGAATGTTTGCATAAATCATTGGGTTGTTAACTCATTAACAAGTATGCACATTATACATAGCACCAACTGCACCTCTCTTTACATCGACCTTGGCTGTGGCACAACAAATCGATGTCTCCAAGCTTAAGGCTGACCCATTAATCAAGAAATAGTTTTAATATGGTTGGAGCTCATTCAACCGTTTAGTCAGGCTTGGATGTGTCCAACAACCAAAACTAAGGATTGACCTCTGACTCCAACTATATTATTCATAAACTAATTCCATGGTTTGAACATGTTGAGGTTCAAGCCGGGCATGGATGTGTCCATCAACCCAAACGAGAAACAAAACTCCGATTCTAACCATATTAATGGAAGGTGTTGGCCTTAATATTTTGTAAGGGGTTTTGGGTCTCATCCTTTCTTTTCTAAGCACATTCATGACATATAATTATGTCATGACTAACGATTTCCTTAATAAAGTATGTATGTGACTTAATTTATCAAGTCCCATGAATTGAATTAGGAACCGGATTTCCTAATTCTAATTTCATACTTTATTAAGGAATTGTTTTGGGAAACAATTTCCTAAATTGTCATAATCAATTTCGGAAATAATATGTTTAAGACTTTGATTTCTCTAAATCAAATCTTATTAAATTAAGAGACAATTCCCTTAATTCAACCATTTATTATTTTCATGAAAATCTCATTTAAGAAAACTCTATAGGAAACCATTTTCCTAATTAATTTTGGAGACAACAATATGTAAGAGCATCACCTCTTAAATCATATTTTATTCATGGATTTAATTAATTACAACAAATCGTTTTCTAAGGGTGGCTCCCCGAGGCTCAGATACCCAAAGAAAAGTAATTTGTCGTAAATCCAATTTGGTCCGCTTCGGAAGCGTAACCAAATTAAACATGACAATTTCATTTAAAATTGGGAAATTAAATTACAACAACTAACTTTAAATTGGACGGCTCCCCGAGGCTCAATCCAAAATAAAGAATTTTGTTGTCAATTTAAAAACCAATTCAAATTTAATTGTCAATTAATTGTCCATAAATTTGTCTAGACTTTCTTGAAAGAAAGTGCCCAAAATTGCGAGATTTCATAATAGGTTTTCAGAATAATTGTAAGTTTCTGGTACAAAGAAAACTTACATATTTCCAAAATTGGAAAATTTCTAAAATAGAAAATTTCCAAAATTGGAAAGTTTCCAAAGATGGGAAGTTTTCACAATTATCATAAAATTTCAGAAACTAGGATATTTCAAACGTTTGCGAAATTTCATGAGGATTTCCAAACTTTGAAATTCCTAAATCTAAAACTTATAATAATTGGAAAATTTCCATAATTGAAAATTTTTTCCAAAATTGAGATTATGACAAAGTTTTCGCAAAACAATTATATGATTATGTCGAACACTAACCTGGCTCTGATACCACTGTTGGGACCGGGTGCATGTTGACAAGGATACGGGTTCGTAAAATTTTAAATTTTTACGTGCAGCGGAAGAATTAGCATAAAATAATTTCTCAAATTATTTTAACCACGTATCTAGCATGCAACCTTATGATGTGTGGACATGATCATAAATTAAAACTTTGCGGAAAAGTAAACTAATTTACTTTGTACCTCGCGTAACTCGAAGAAAGGGACGAGATCCAACCGTAGCGTCCCTTGGAAGCTCCGCCTCTATTCGCGTCCACGCGAGTTCTCTTCGGGATGACTTGCAAAGCCAGAGTTTTGTGTCGACGAGAACTACTAGATTCTCCAAAGACACAACTAGAATATCAAGAGAGAAGAAAGGAAACTAACCACCAAGTAACGGAATCAAAATTCGGGAAAGGAAGGAAGGAGTCGCGATCCGCTTCTTCTTTTAGTTCTCTTGATTGAGTGTCCGACCAATGGGACGTTGAGGACTGACCTACCTGACCTAGCCCTGGGTGGGGTAGCCGACCCTGTTGACCGAGTCAAGAGACACTCGGCGTCCGCCCGACTCGTCCCGAGGTCGGGCGGTCGGGGGCTTAGGGATCCCGTGGTTGGCCCGGGCCGTCTTCTGTCGTCGTGGTTCATGGGTCCCTCGGTTCGTCTGTACTTCGCAGGCCTTGGCCTAAGTCCCCTCGGGATGCGACGCCAGGCAGGCAGGGCGAGCCCCCCGTGGGCTAGGCCAGGATCATATTTAAATTAAAATTATATAAAAATAATTCGAGTTCAACTCACAAGTAAGTCGTGAATAATTAGGTAAAATATTACAGGTTAGAATTCATTTCAAAATATTATATGCGGCAAAAAAAGTAAAATCGTCACCTTAGCGATCCCTCGAGGATGACCTCATGCTTCTTGGAAGGAGATAAATCATGAGAAGATTTGCCCAATAATTGTATTGCACGAGGGGGTAAGACAATTAACGAGGCATTTCACATTCATTGAAAATAGAACATATTCCAGTTCGACTCGAATACGATATTTTGAGCCGACTTGAAAAAGCTCACGATCAAGCTTTGATTCGTTTGCACCTTGTGGTTGTTGTAGGAGTGTAAACGAATCGAATCTAATTGAATAAATAAAAATATTAAGGGTGCGTTTGATAAGCGGATTTAGAAGGTAGGAATGAGAATAGAATCTATTTCATTCTCATTTATGATGTTTGGTATACGAGAATCAGAATCAAAATATGGATATCATACCCTTGATTTTATAACCCAACCCCCATTAAGTTATCACTAAACTCATAAATCCCTCAATCAAAACTCATTACCATTCTCATTGATGAATATATACCAAGCATCCTCTTATATTTGTGTTTGGGCTATGTATGAAATTCAAAATTCAATTTGAAGCTAAAAATATAAGTAATTTTAACTTGAACCCGATTCGAAATAAAACTCGAGTTCAATTCGAATTATTCAAATCATAATTTTAATATAATAATAGAATTATAATTCACAATAACTTAAATTTTAATTCGATTGGAGTATTTAAGATTACAATTTAAGTATATTTTAAAACTATCTAAAAATAATCAGTGTCCGATTCAAATTTGACTCATGACTAATAGGTAAACAATCCAATAAAATATTACAAATTTAAATTCGATTTAAAAATATTATCTAACACGTTTGAGTTGGATTTGAACTCAATAATTTCAAATACTAATTAAATATTTTTTTAAACTAACTAGAAAAGTTTACGAACAAACTCAACATCTAAGACTGTATTTAATTAAAAGTAATATTATAATTAAATTTGTAATATAATTGAGCTTGTAATATAATCTAGATTATATAATGTTGACATTGTAATCCAGATCACAACACTTTAACTAATTTTTGTAATACAAATTGTATTATATTATAGTTTTAAAATTGTATAAAAAAAATCGATCTAGTAATATAATTCTAATTATATTATAAGATTGATTACCCATTACAAAAACGATAATTACTCGTGGCGGCTGGACACGTAACTTGTTTGCCGCCATCTCTCCTCCTCTCCTCTTTTACTTCTTTTCTTTTATTTCATATGAGTTCATCCCTCTTCTATCCATCTAAGCAAAATATTAATTCAATCATTATCGATTACTATAAAAATATATATAAATTCTGCGTGTCGATATAAGATAGTGTCAAAACAATATCGATCGGAGACCGAGGTTTTCGACACGAAATCATACTTCGAATGGCTGTGCAGTAATGTATGTGTTCGATCGATATGGAATTTTTGGGCCACTGGAAAGTGACATTGAGAACAAGGGTGAGTGGTGGCGTCGGCCAGGCTTCTCATCCAATTTCTTTACAGTTGTAGTCGGTGGCCCAGTGGTTCAAAGTTTACGCATCATTCGTCATCTTCTCAGCGTAGATGGACATCTAGATGTCGAAAGAAAGCAAACGGGCCCCCTGGGACTCGATCGGCTCGTGTGTGTTGTGTCGTGCAGAACTAAGCGTGGCACGGGCTGTCATGAGTCGAGCACATGGTCGGCGGTGTCCAACACAGTCATGGGCTCGAGTTGCTTTGGACTAATTGAGAATGCAAGTGTGTATTGATTTGCTATGCATAGTGAAATGAATTAAATCGTTGATAAATAAATTTGATTTTCGATTTAATAAGAATTTATTTATATTATCTGATTCCAACATTATTTACGGGTAGTCCGACCCGCACAGGCAGCCAAATTGGCGCCACGGAGGCCCAGCAGAAGGGCCGACGATGACCTCACCAGGGGAATCCTTGAGCCAGGAAATCCCCAAGGTGCTTGCCAACCGACCCCAAGCAAGGCCAGTCGAGTTGATCCCGAACGTCCCTTAACTCAAGCACCTAAGCCTGCACCCCGATCCGAACATGCGTCGGGCAATTCAGTCAGGCGTGTGGTGGCCCACGCTCTCTCAGCATCCCATGGATTCGACAACCCGCAGAACCAGGATAGAACCAGACAAATGTAGCCCAATAGACCCCCGACTCAGGGTGTACCCCGCACCTTAACTCTCCCAGTCGGACGCGTGGCGGCCACGCTCCTTGGCCATTACCCGACCCAGTCCTCGACGGTCGACGCTCGAGCTACGGACTAGATCGTCCCTAAGCGCCCTATGTTATTACATATACGATCTTGACATCGGGGTACTCTGCGCCTCACCTATTCATGACACACCTTGCGGTCATCTCGCCGCTTCAGTACCTTCGTACTGCCCAAGCATCCGGTGTCATGCCGCGGTATTTTCAGGTGCTCTCATATGAGCTGACAAGTACCATACCTCTGTCTCGTCGACACGGACAGGGGGCGTCAGCTCCCCGGCTATATAAACCCTACACTTTTTATTCCACAGGTATGCGCGCGAGCTCTCTCTTCCACTATATTTCCACTTGTTCTACTATATCCTGCGGATACTGACTTAACCGTCGGAGTGCCTGACCAGGAAAACTCCCCGGCGGGTTAACTGTCACTGTTTTGCAGGCAGTCGTTAGATCGGAGCCAGATCGACGTCATCCCAGCCGCTTATATCGCTCGGGGACCATCCCACCCTTGGGACTTCTATCTTGCCTTTGAGATTTCCATCCCGCCTCGCGACAGGATGATTATCAATTTTAATAACTCAATAAATTAAATAGATTAATTATTCACGAATAACGATGGGCCGGCTTGTTTTTGTGACGTGCTGAACTAGGCATTGTATGGACAGTCATGTGTAGGGCACATGGTCAAGGGGGCGTCTAACGCAAGCATGGACTTGAGTAATTGGGTTTTGCCAACTCATTGAGGATCAGAAGATCAAAGAAATAAATTATGAAAATTACTAATTTAATTGATGTGATTAATATATGAGAAAGATAAATATTGATTTGGTAAGATTTTAACTTTCAAATTTTAATATGATAACATCATATAAAATCAGCCTTAGGGTGGCCAACCTGGCCCGGTGCATCGCCCCCACCTGAGGTGGGGGCTCCCTTTTTTCAATAATTTATATATATATATATATATATATATATATATATATACTAATAAAATAATATCAAAAATTAAATTAAAAAGAATTTTAATTTTTAAAAATGTTATATATATATTTTTGAAAAAAATAGCCAAAAAGATTATTTAAAGATTTTTTTTCACTTTCACCGACTTATGTTAATAATTTTTTTTCATAACATTATTTTATAATTTTTTATATAAATATAAAAATTATATTATTGACCCTAACCATACGCGTTAACTAGCCATTACTTTAGTACTCTTACACCAAATAGATCAAACAATCCAACAGTCAAAGGTGACTAAAATGGTTATTACCTAGAAAAAAAATATTAGACTAAGTAGTTTAGAAGATGGATCCAATTTTATAAAAAAAATTCATCGATTATCAATATAAATCGAGGAATACTTATGATAGTCCATCTAAAAATCTAACGTCTCAAGAATCGTATCCTATTTAAAAAAAATCTTATAAAATAAATCATAATTAAAAATCGAATCATAAATATTTAAATTAAAATTAATCATCCTACCGCTCATCATACCCCGAGAACTGTTATTGCCCAGAAAATTTGAGAGTAGATCGGTGAAAAGCCTTTATTTTTTATGATTAATTTTTTATTTTATTATAGTAGAGCAAAATGCAATAAAAAAAGGAGTTATTATTACATAATATTAGTAATTGGCGTCGTCTGATTGGAATTAAGGCTTCTCTGCTTTCGCTGGCGGAGTCGGCAGGACGTCTCCGGCGAGCACCGACGGCGGCGGAAGAAACGTAGGCCGGGCCGTGTACGTTGGAACTTCCGGAGAAAATGACGTCGGCGGGAATGGAATAGGCGGTTGCTCTGTTCCAGCCGGTGGAGTACTCGGAAGGTCGTCGCCGATGGGCACCAACGGTGGCTGGAGAAACAGGGGTGGGGTCCTATACGGCGGGACTTCCGGCGGAAACATCGGAAGTGGCGGGAATTCTTCCGAGGGGCTGCCGCCTACTGGAACCAACGCCGGCGGTAGAACGATCGGGTGGTCATCCTGGGGAGTGCCGATAACTGGAACTTGCGGCGGGAAAGCATAGGATGGCGGGAACTCCAGTGGCGGCGGCGGAAATGCCTTCGAAGGTGGTATTCCCGGGAAATCGGAATCGGCGGGTGGGAGCGGAACCAACGGTGGCGGCTTTATTTCCGGAATGTTTGGCGGAGGAATGACCGCTACGGGCACTGGAGGCGTCGGGAAGACGTATGCCGGTGGTGGAACGGAAAGAAAGGGAATTAAAGGCGGCGGCGGCGAGGGAACCCGTGGAACCATTGGCGGAGGATTAAGATTAACCAATAGAGGCGGCGGAGAGGGTACCAAAGGCGACTGCGACGGTGGTGGAGGACTTGGCACAGGAGGTGGCGGAGATGGAACAAGCGGCGAAGCCCGAAGTGGCGCGGACGGAGGAAGAACAGGGGGAGGCGGTGGTAATGGAACCACTGGCGGAGCAGTAGGCGGCGGCGGAGAAGGGACGAAAGGGTCGTTGGGGAAAGGTGTGGTAGGAAACGGCCACCGTCCGCACGCTCCGAATAGGTATCGGAACAGAGGATCACACGACGGCGATGTCTGCCGTGGACGCGGCCGCGGCCGCCGCCTTCTACTACTTCTTCGACTTCGAGTTCTGCTCCTTCTCAGCTCTTCTTCTACTACGTGCGGCTGGCTCGGTGGTTTAGGAGCTAACTCCGCGGGAGCTTGCACTACAACAGAGCACGACACGAAGGAGGAGCACGAGGAAGAGACAATTAGGAGGAGGGAGAGAAGGAGGAGCAACGCCGCCATTGATGGTCGGGGAAGCAAAAGAGTTGCAGGGATAGAGATGAGAAGGCATCGATGGTGTTCTTGTTGGTGGCGGTTGAAGATCTCGGTGTCTGTGCCCACTCTGCTGTAAGCATCGATGAGTCTTAAATTGGGAGGCTAATGAAATGGCGAAGAAGAGGAGAAGCAAAGGTGAAGACATCGGAAAGAGAGAGAGTGAGAGAGGAGACATCAATGGCTCCGCTCTGTTCCATCGGAAAGCTTCGAGCAGCATTAATGGCGGTTGCGTCTTATTTGGCGTGCCAAAGGAATGAGAGATGCTAAGACCTTCAATCCTTAATATCAAATTTAATATCATTTTTTTAAATAATACAATTTCAACATCAAACAATATTTTAACTCCAATCCATTCATACTATATTATACTAAAAAAATTTTTTTTTAAAATTTTTTTATTTATTTATTTATTCATAATTTAATTATTAACTTAAATTTTAATTTAGTAATCATTTTGAATATAATTATTATATTTAAAATTAATATTTCATTTATATTTAATAATTTTTAAAAAGAAAATTACATCCAATTAATATATATATATATATAATTATGATTTTTATTTAGGATATTTAATAATATAATATTTACTAATATATATTATATTTACTCGTTATATATTATAATAACTTTTTTAAATAAAAAAATAATTAAAATATTAATATCACCAAATTTGGTGTTGCAACAGTACAACGCCAAATTTCGTGATGCACTATTGCAACACCAAATTTGGTGTTGAAAAATGGTGATCGGTTGGAGATAATTGGTGTGATTTTTACACCATATTTGGTGTAAAAGGACATCGATTGGAGATGGTCTTAACAATTGTTGGCGTGTCAATGAAGAACATATTTAATTTATATTTAAAATTATTAAATTTTTGTTCATTTAAAAAATAATATTAGTATGAATTGATTTAGATTTAATATTATTTGATAAAATTTAAATATAAAATTTAGAAATTTGAGTATACGAGAGTCTATCAAGATTATGATAAATGGTCATTACATCAAAATAATGATGAAAAGGTCATCGAAACTTTACACTCAATGATCCTGTCACAGAGTGAGGTAGATTCCCAAGAGTGAAGTAGACCGAGTACCGTTGATGCTGGCTCCGACCTGCAAAAATGTCACCGTTAGCAATCCAACGAGAAAAGTCCCCGACAAGGTCCTCCAACGGTCAACTCAGTCCTCGCGAGAGAGAAGAGAGCAAAAGCAATAGAACAGTGGATGTTGTTGGAACTTGGATGGCTAGAGAGGGGGGTGAATGTAGCCAGACACTAGAACTTTAGCACTTTTCGATTTTCTGCACCTCAAGGATTAGTAGCACAGCGGAAGCACAAGAAAAAAGAGTTGCAGAAAACTAAACCCTAAACTAAGCATAACACAAAACGCTAATAAGAGGATTTACAAGGTTCGGGGATAACTTACCCCTACTCCTTGGCGTGCCCTTAAGGTGGGTGATCCCTTGATCGTCGGCAGATCAAGCCCCGGAAAATCCGGATAAAATGCAACCTTCTTCTCGGTGGAGTAACCTCTCCACAGCGTTTCGAAATGAATCAAGTATAAAGCACAGGAAACACAAGAAGGATCTTACTTAGCACTTAGGACCACAAGAACACAAGCAGACTTCTCCCGAGCTCCACTCAACGCAGATCTCACACAAAAACTCCCTTCTTCGTGCCTTCTCGTTCATGGACTCGCCAAGCCTCTTGCTTCTCTTCCAAGTACTCAACTAACAGATGGTTGCTTCAAGAATCACAGTCGCTTGCTCAAGAGATGATGGAAGTAATCACATGAGCAGAAACAAGAGTTGTCGCAAGAACAGAAAACTGATCAAGTGTATGCAGCGTTGTTGTTGAGACTTCTTCGCCACCAAGCGCTTAAGTCCCTCCAATGATCGCCAGGTCACAGCACCTCACTGCAGCCTCCAGCTGCTCTCCTGTAACAGCCAGCTACCACTGAGCTCTCCTGGACTCCCTGAGCTTCCCTCAGACCAGCCCCAGTCAGTAGCTCCAGCCAGCGCCAGCGTCCGTTGCAACCTGAGATGGAAAACATACAAACCTGCTCCAAGAAAAGACTCCCATTGACCCTCCTTGAGTGTTTGAATCCATTCCTGTCACCTGCAACTTAATCAGATCATTAGCACAGGAAATCAAGCAGAGAATCATGTATCAGAGATTAAGCGCAGAGAAATCAGATATGTTCAGACGTGATCAGAGCGTCTGACAGTGTATTTTGAATTAAAGTGATCGGTCACTGGACCAATCCAGGGCTCGTGGATCGGTCACCGGACCGATCCACAGCTTTGCTGGGACTCCCAGCTTTCGCGGCCACACTGGCTTGATCGGTCACCAGACCGATCAGGCTGTGACCTAATTGTTGATGCAGTCTGACCCTGATTGTTGTTTTGGTGTTGACAACGATTTTAGTTTAGGAGGATGATTATGATATGGAAAATCCTAATCTGGGAGGTTAGGTGGATTATGATTAAGTCCTGATCGAGGATTATGCATGATTTGGAAAATCCTAACCTGGGAGGTTAGGTGTGATGAATTGTGATGATTATGATGATTATGATTAAGTCCTGATCGAGGATTAGGCATGATATGGAAAATCCTAACCTGGGAGGTTAGGTGTGGAAAATCCTAGCTTGGAGGGCTAGGTGTTGGAAAATCCTAACCTGGGAGGTTAGGTGTGGAAAATCCTAGCTTGGAGGGCTAGGTGTTGGAAAATCCTAACCTGGGAGGTTAGGTGTTGGAAAAGTCCTAATTCGGAAGGGTTGGGTGAAAAGTCCTAGCTTGGAGGGCTAGGTGAAAAGTCCTAACCTGGAGGGTTAGGTGCAAATTCCCATCCTGGAGAATTAGGTGAAAAAGTCCTGGCTTGGAGGGTCAGGTGCCTAGCTTGGAGGGCTAGGTTGGATGATGTTCTAACTCGGAAGAGTTGAGTGAAAAGTCCTAGCTTGGAGGGCTAGGTGAAAAGTCCTAGCTTGGAGGGCTAGGTGAAAAGTCCTAACTTGGAGGGTTAGGTGCAAATTCCCAACTTGGAGAGTTAGATGGAAAAATCCTTAGCTTGGAGGGCTAAGGTGGATGAATTCCTAGCTTGGAGGGCTAGGGGTGAGTCACTGGATCGGTCTGGTGACCGATCAGGGACATGGGCACGCTGCTCCTTAGTGGATCGGTCTGGTGACCGATCCAGCTATGTCTGATCGGACTGGTGACCGATCAGGGAGCGCACAGTGAGATTGTGAATCTACTGTGTGGCTCCTGATCGGACCGGTGACCGATCAGGGAGCAGGCTGCTTCCTTGCTGTCTTGCTCCTGATCGGTCTGGTGACCGATCAGGGAGCAAACGGTGAGTGAGTTCCCTTGCTGATCAAAGTCTTGGATCGGTCCGGGGACCGAACAGGAATCTTGGGTTTGATTAAAAAGTAACTGTTCATCTGCTCTGATCGGTATGGGTGACCGATCAGGATCCAATCTGATCGGTCTGGTGACCGATCAGGATTCACCCTGATCGGTCTGGTGACCGATCAGGCGTGTATAGCTGCGAGAGCTGGGAATCCCAGCAAAGCAGTGGATCGATCTGGTGATCGATCCACACACCCTGGATCGGTCCGGTGACCGATCACTTTAATTCAAATTTCACTGTCAGACGCGGTCAGAGCGTCTGATCGTATCGGATTTGCTGATGTATGTTTCTGATATGTGATATGCTGCGTGATCTTCTGCTCTAATGCTCTGATTGAGTTTCAGGTGACAGAGGAGGATTCAAACACTCAAGGAGAAGTCAAAGCGCGCTTTCCTTAGAGCAGGTTTGTCCCTTTTCCCATCTCAGGTTGCAACGGCGAGCTGCAGACTGGAGCTGAGACTGGAGCTCGACTGAGGAGCTCAGTGAGTCCAGAGATAGCTCAGTAGAGGCTGGCGTTGGCAGATGAGTAGCTGGGAGCTACAGAGATGTTGTCACTTGTCGCTTGGCGGAGAAACAAAAAGGAACGCGAGAGTTGAGTTCAGCACGACTTACAGTTTGAAGTTCTTCGAGTTTTTCGTGCTCTTGAGTTCCTGTGCTACAAGCTTACTGTTCTTGAGTTCTTCAACCATTCTAAGCAAGCTATAGAGGAGCAATCATCATACTTGAGCGCTTGAAGGAGGAAACAAGAAGCTTGGAGTCCGACAGTGGGAAGACACGAAGCAGACAGGGGTCTGCGTGAGATCGCCACTGGGTGGAGCTCAGGGAAGCTTGCTGTGTTTTGTCCTTGCTAAGAGTTTGAGTAAGATCCTTCTTGTTGTTGTTTCATTGTGCTCATTATATATCATTGTGTGAAACACGCTGTGGAGAGGTTTCTCCACCGAGAAGGAGGTTGCTTCATATCCGGTGTTAACCGGGGCTTGATCTGTCGACGATCAAGGGATCGCCCACCTCAAGGGCACGCCAAGGAGTAGGGGCAAGTTATCCCCGAACCTTGTAAACCCTCTTTGTTAGCGATCTTGCTAGTTGTGTTTGTTTCGCTCTCGTTTAGTTTTTCTGCATACTCTGTTTTCCACTCTTTCCGCTGTGCTACTGATATTTGAGTTCCAGAAATCGTGATAAGTTTTCAAGGGGCAAGCGATTGTCTATATTCACCCCCACTCTATAGTCATCTCGTTCCCAACAAGTGGTATCAGAGCGAGGTTCTCTGTTTACGGCTTAACAACCGAGAGTCTTCAACAAGATGGCTTTGAGAGAAGGCTTCTCCACCACCCGACCTCCATTCTTTGATGGCGCCGACTTCCAATATTGGAGATCAAAAATGGAATACTATTTGAAGATGGATATCCATACGTGGTTCGCGGTGAAGGAAGGATTCATCCCTCCTAAGGATGATGAAGGCAAGGAACTCGAATCTTCCCGGTGGACTGCCGAACAAACAAGGAAGAGTGAAGCCGACGCTAAGGCGGTTGTCACTCTACAATGTGCCATGAACAAAGACCAACTCATCAAGGTTGGTCCCTTCACGAGTGCAAAAGATTTGTGGAACAAACTCATAGAGCTCCATGAAGGCACCCGGGACTCGAGGATAGCAAAGAGGGACTTGTTCCTCAATCAACTTCAAAATCTCTCCATGAAGGAGAATGAGTCGGTAAGTGAGCTCCATAGCCGGTTCAAGGAAGTTCTTAATGGACTTCATTCAATTGATGAAAAGGTCGAGAATCGCGACCTTGTGAGGTATGTCTTGAAAGCATTTCCAAGGAATGCTTTGTGGTCATCCATGGTGAATGCCTACAAAGTATCCAAGGATTTATCTATTGTAAAATTAGATGACTTATTTTGTGAGATGGAATTGCATGAAATGGCTAACAAAGGCCCCAAGGAGAAGGGGATTGCCTTAGTTGCAGGGGACCGGACCACTAAGAAGAAGGAGGAGAAACCTAAAAGAAAAGAAGAGAAATCCAAGAAGAAGAAGAAAGCCTTGAAGGCTTCTTGGGATGAGTCATCTTCTAGTTCATCCGATGATGAGAAGGAGGAGAAGAGTACAAGGCAAGTGGCTCTCATGACTCTTGGAGAGGAGAGCAGTGAAGAAACTTCAAGCTCCTCAAACACGGCTTCATCATCTTCGGATGATGAAGAGGTAACTTCTCCCGAGCTTGAAAAATGTTATAGAGCAATTGCATGTTTAACTAGTATACTTAAAAAATCCAAAAACAAGGTTAAAGCATTGCAATTAGAGATTGCTCAATTAAAAGTTTCTAGAGATGATAACATTGATGATTTACATGTTGAATTGCTAGAAGATGAAGTTAAATCACTGAAGCATGAAATTGAAACTTTGAAATCCTCTAAGATTGAGGAAATCAGTGATATGCATGATAATGGGTTAGTAGAGGAAAACCAATCCTTGAAGAGTGAAGTTGAGAAGCTCAAGAATATTCTTGGAAAATTCTCAAATAGCTCTAAAACCTTAGATATGATTTTGAATGCCCAAAGAGCGGTCTACAATAGGGCCGGTATTGGTTACCGCCCTAAGGAACCCTCTTTTGTATCTCTCATGTCTAGGACTGACATGAGACAATCTAGGACACCCAAGATTCAAAAGAAAGTTGTCAAGGCATGGGTGCCGAAGTCATGTTTAGTTGATGCATTAGGTCCCAAGGTTTGGGTATCTAAGACTTCTATTTTTCGAATTGTGTAGGTTATGATTGAGGGGGAGCATCTATCAACTTGGTTTGTTGATAGTGGATGCTCCAAACACATGATCGGGGATAGATCATTGTTTACCACATTTCACAAGAAGAGTAGAGGTAATGTATCATTTGGTAACAATGGTAGTCTTAGGGTCATAGGAATAGGAGACATTCAAATATCCGAATGTCTTAGAATCTCAAATGTCCTTCTAGTCAAGGGGATGAAGTTTAATCTCCTAAGTGTCAGTCAATTGTGTGACACGGGTTACACAATTGACTTCCAACCAAGTCAATGTCTAGTTAGACAAAATGACACTTTGGACACCGTACTAGTAGGAGCAAGAGTAGACAATATTTATCAAGTTTCTTTTAAAAGTGCTACTAATGCTCTTGCTAAGTGTTTCATGTCAAAAGAAGAAGAGTCCACACTTTGGCATCGGAGGCTAGCACATGTGAACATGAAGAACATCCGGAAGTTGGCCAACAAGGGACTAGTGCGAGGCTTACCAAGCATCAAGTATGGAAAAGATAAATTATGTGATGCGTGTCAAATGGGTAAGCAAACAAAATCTGCACATAAAGGTAAAAGCACTGTAAGTACTTCCAATGCTTTAGATTTACTTCACATGGATCTATTTGATTGTAGTATCATCATATCATTGAATGGAAGTAGATATTGCTTTGTTATCATTGATGATTTTACTAGATATACTTGGACTTACTTTTTAAAACATAAGGATCAAACCTTAGATATTTTCATTTCTTTTTGTAGAAGGGTTGAAAATGAGAAATCATCAACAATTAAGACAATAAGAAGTGATCATGGAGGTGAATTTCAAAACCAAAGGTTTCTAGAATTTTGTCAATATAAGGGTTATAGACATGAGTTCTCTACTCCTAGAACACCACAACAAAATGGTGTTGTAGAGAGGAAGAACCGTGCACTTCAAGAGGCTGCACGAAGCATGCTTAATGAGTACTCACTCCCGAGTTACTTATGGGCTGAAGCTGTAAATACAGCTTGCTATGTGCAAAACCGAGTTCTCGTCCATAGGTTTTTAGGAAAGACTCCCCATGAACTTTGGTTTAGGAAACCACCTACGGTTAAACATCTTAGGGTGTTTGGTTGTAAGGTGTTTATCCTAAACACCAAGGATCACCTTGGGAAGTTCACGGCAAAAGCTGATGAAGGGATACTAGTCGGGTACTCCCTCGTTAGTAAAGCCTACCGAGTCTACAACAAGAGAACTAGACTAGTTGAAGAGTCTTCTGATGTGGTTTTTGAGGAATTTCCAAAATCAATTGACCAATCAGATAATGTAGAAGGAGTTCAAATCGAACTAAGGAGACTTAGTTTGAATGAAAATCCGAGTATTGTTGATGATGATGAGTCTGATGACGGTGAGCCTAGACAACTCATTGATCAGCCGGATCCTGAGGCTGAACTTGTGTCTAGTGAACTCGTTCAAGAAGCACCACCAACACCAAGACAAACGAGATTAGCCTCTTCGAGTTTTTCGTGCTCTTGAGTTCCTGTGCTACAAGCTTGCTGTTCTTGAGTTCTTCAACCATTCTAAGCAAGCTATAGAGGAGCAATCATCATACTTGAGCGCTTGAAGGAGGAAACAAGAAGCTTGGAGTCCGACAGTGGGAAGACACGAAGCAGACAGGGGTCTGCGTGAGATCGCCACTGGGTGGAGCTCAGGGAAGCTTGCTGTGTTTTGTCCTTGCTAAGAGTTTGAGTAAGATCCTTCTTGTTGTTGTTTCATTGTGCTCATTATATATCATTGTGTGAAACACGCTGTGGAGAGGTTTCTCCACCGAGAAGGAGGTTGCTTCATATCCGATGTTAACTGGGGCTTGATCTGCCGACGATCAAGGGATCGCCCACCTCAAGGGCACGCCAAGGAGTAGGGGCAAGTTATCCCCGAACATTGTAAACCCTCCTTGTTAGCGATCTTGCTAGTTGTGTTTGTTTCGCTCTCGTTTAGTTTTTCTGCATACTCTATTTTCCACTCTTTCCGCTGTGCTACTGATATTTGAGTTGCAGAAATCGTGATAAGTTTTCAAGGGGCAAGCGATTGTCTATATTCACCCCCCCCTCTATAGCCATCTCGTTCCCAACACTAATCGGTCACCAGACCGATCAGGAAGCTCCCTGACCGATCAGGCTCCAGCCTGATCGGTGATAGCGAGAACTCCGCGACACTTGATCGTTCACCAGAATGATTCGAATAGTGTTCCAGATCGGTCACCAGACCGATCAGCAGCCAAGCAGTAAGGGGAACCAAAACCCACTGTATGCTCCCTGATCGGTCCCCAGACCGATCAGGAGCAGAGCAGTGAGCGAACTGCATGCTCCCTGCTCGGTCACCAGACCGATCAGGAGCCTAGCAGTAGGTTCCCAACCTCACTGTGTGCTCCCTGATCGGTCACCAGACCGATCTGTCATCGCTGGATCGATCACCAGACCGATCCACGAAGGAGCACCGTGCCAACTTCCCTGATCGGCCAGGGATTCCAACCTTGCCCTCCAAGCTAGGGTTTCATCCAACTTAGCCCTGCAAGCTAGGACCTGACCCTCCAAGCCAGGATTTCATCCAACCTAGCCCTCCAAGCTAGGACCTGACCCTCCAAGCCAGGATTTCATCAACCTAGCCCTCCAGGTTAGGATCTGACCCTCCAAGCCAGGACTTTTTCACACCTAACCCTCCAGGTTAGGACTTTTCACACCTAGCCCTCCAAGCTAGGATTTTCCACACCTAACCCTCCAAGTTAGGACTTTTCCACACCTAGCTCTCCAAGCTAGGATTTTTCCACACCTAACCCTCCAGGTTAGGATTTTTCACACTTAGCCCTCCAAGCTAGGATTTTCACACCTAACTCTCCAGGTTAGGACTTTTCCATGCCTAGCCCTCCAAGCTAGGATTTCTCCACACCTAACCCTCCAAGTTAGGATTTCATCAAACCTAGTCCCACTAAGCATGTCTAGTCCACGACCAAGACTTAATCCCAATCATAATCATCTCATCAACCTAAACTAAAATCGGTGTCAACACCAAAACAACAATCAGGGTCAGACTGCATCAACAGATGCAAGCACTATATCACGCGTACCTGTGAAGAGGAGAGCGGAGGGGCTTATATAGCCGAGGGAGCTGACAGCTTCTACTCGGCATGCAGCTTTTGTCGTATACGGGAGCAGGGCAAGGTATAGTCAGTGGTCGCTGGGTAAAGTGTCGCATACTGGAGTAAGACAAGGGGCGTTATCAGCCCACTAGCGGGCGTCGTCGGACGCCACTCGGCCTGACACGAACGTAGGTGGCAGTGGTATGGGGTACGAGGATATGGCAGGAGGATCATGGTGTCAGCAAGATACTCATGATTTTGGCATGAACAGTGTCAGATTTATACCGACCCCTGTACCCCTTCTGTTAGTGCTGTGTCAGATAGTAGGTGTTGTATCCATGAGAATGGTGCCAAAACTCGACTGGGAGCGCTGACCGGCAGCGCCGAGTGAACCCTGGCCTGATGGCCACTAGCCCCCAGTATGAGCAGCTGTGCTTTTCGAACCCGGGGGGGGGGGGGGGGGGGGGGGGGGGCTTAGGTTTAATTGTCTTGCCTCCGCCTAGGGTCAGGTGGTTAAAGGCTCGGGAATTCTCAGGCTTGGGACCTTCCCGGCTTAGGACTTCGACAGCCGACCCCTCGGTCGAGGTCGACCCCTAGTGCCCCCGGGTGGAACGGCTCAAGCCGACCAGCTGGGCTACTCGGCTCGCCCGAACCCCGAGACCTTTGGCCCCAATTCAATCCAACGGGGAGCTAGGCTGGCAAGCCGAGCTACACGTGAGCTTAGGCCGTGATCACTCAAATTTTTTAAATTAGTATTTAATCTTAAATAATTTATATTTAAATTTTTACCATATATACTGAATTTTGATTATTTTATAATAATAAAAAAATAACATACAAAATTATTTTGTCAATCTCATAAGAGTGCATGAAAGATTTTGTGAGATGGATACGACATGTAAATCTCAGTTTTATTTTTGATGGGATTGAGTACCCCGTGGCCGACACGTGGGTTGAATAAGCTATGTGACAAGATATAGCGAGTCTGAACGACTCTCTTGCTGAGCTCCCGAGACCCTCTCGGGAACGGGATCCCCCGAGACCCCCTGCGGATAGACACGCCCCGGAGATCAAATCAGAGGACGCACTCCCGAGATCACCTCGGGAGGGTCCACGAGACCACCTCGGGAAGCGAAGTGCTCGGGCCCCGCGAGCCAGAAGACCCCGAGATCACCTCGGGAAACTGGAGCCCAAGAAGCGTTCAACATCAAGTAACGATCCCCCTTTCTTTGGATCTGAGGATAACCATCACCCATTATCGCAGAGTCATCATGACCCATAAATGTCGCAACGGATCGAACTTAATGATGCGCGTGGATCGTTGCAAAGGTTATCTGATAACCGACAAACGGGTGGATATGGCAAAGATCTTGGAGACGCACGAATGCAGTCGCCGTAGGTATAAAAGGTACTCTAACCCCTCCGGTAAGGGGGTTACATATTCTTTACTACTCATACATTTTTCTGCATTCTACTCTTCATCTCCATCGAGACACTAACTTGAGCGTCGGAGTGGGCTCCACCGGTCAACCTCCCGGATGTTCTCCTAACGCTCGTGTTAATCTAGCAGAGTGCGGAATTCCTCCCCTAACGTCAGCATCCGCGTGGGCTGGACCCTGGTGACTGGCCGTCGACATCGATTCCTTCCGGAACATGTTTGGCGTCGTCTGTGGGAAACCAATAAAACACCAGAAGGAGCACCGATGACCGAGCCGGTGGGACAATCCATCGTCCTGATGAAAGAGGAACTAGATCGATTAATCGCCAACGTCGTTAAGGGTGCACTCGAATAACATTAGATCGAGCAAGTCGCATCGCGTCAAGTGATTTCGAGGAAGTCGAGATCCCCAAAATCTCCACTTCGCACCATCACCACCGAAGATCTGTCTCACCACCGGTGGGGCATGTGGTGACATCTGCAGTGCACCGCTGAGAGTCCCTAGGGGACTTGGAGAAAATTAACTTTGCTGCTTCCAGTGTTCTACAACAAGAAGAATGGGAGGAGAAGGGGGAAGGACCTAGGAACTTCCAGCAGATCCCCTCCGCGCTAGCGCTTCTCTTCGCCTTACGATAGGCTCGGCGTCCCTAGCTCCGCGCTAGCGGTTCATTTATCTCATTGCCTTACGACAGACTTGGCGATCCTAGCTCCGCGCTAGCGCTTCTCTTTACCTTACGACAGGCTCGACGATCCTAGCACCGTGCTAGTGCTTTTCTTCGCCTTATGATAGGCTCGGCGATCCTAGCTCCGTGCTAGCGTTTCTCTTCGCCTTACGACAGACTCGGCGATCCTAGCTCCGCGCTAGCGCTTTATTTATCTCACTGCCTTACGATAGGCTTGGCGATCCTAGCACCGCGCTAGCGCTTCTCTTCGCCTTATGACAGGCTCAGCGATCCTAGCTCTGCGCTAGCGCTTCTCTTCACCTTATGACAGACTCGGTGATCCTAGCTCCGTGCTAGCGCTTCTCTTCGCCTTACAACAGGCTCGGTGAACCTAGCTCCGCACTAGCACTTCATTTATCTCTTTGCCTTACGACAGGCTCGACGAACCTTTGCCTCGCCTCGAAACACACTAGGACTGTTGGACTATTTCAAAGTATTACCTCGGGCCGAGAGACGAATGTTTCAATTCCTCGGACCCAACGTGCCACCAATGAAGTAGTAGTGGGTGCAGGGACCCACCATAACATAGCTTTTTCATCGCCACACTAGTCTAATCAATCACACACACTTCCTTTGATCAAATTTGAAGAGAGGTATTTGTGATGGGGTTGTGTACCCCGTGGCTGACACGTGGGCTGAAGAAGTTATGTAGCAAGATATAACGAGTCTGAACGACTCTCTTTCAGACTCGCCCGAGACCCCCGATACCCCCCGCGGGTAGACACGCCCTGGAGATCAAATCAGAGGACGCACTCCCGAGATCAACTCGGGAATCCAGTCTTGGAGCAATCTATGGTCCGGAGTGACCATGTGTTTTGATGTTTGGGCAAAGGGTTTAAGTTAGGTTCACCCTTGTGTTTGATATGTGTATTTGAGTCTGCAGGTTTTGCAGGATACACATAGACTTGGTTGGACATCTTCGGGTCCGGTGAAGGATGACATGGGGAGACGAGCCGTGGGCTTGCATGCATCCGAGGGACCGTGGACAAAGTAGGAACGATGAACCGAGGGAAGCACACTTCGAGGCATATGCGAAGGATGGCATGAGAGACGAGTCGTGGGCTTAAATGCATTCGAGGGACGAGAGCCGAAGTCGATGAAGGCTTGAAGGCAACAGGTCGAGGCTGCTGAAAGCAGGGACGATCAATTGAGGGAAGCGAACTTCGAGATATACGCGAATGATGCCATGGGGAGACGAGCCGTAGGCTAGCATGTATCTGAGGGACGAGAGCAAAGTCGAAGAAGGCTTGAAGGCAACAGGTCGAGATTGCTGGATGAAGAGTCAGGTAAATCATGAGGATTCAAGTGCTGAGAGAATTGTACTCGGGAACGGAATCCTTAGGTAGCAGTCGACTGATGCTTGGATCAGTCGACTGATGAAGAGCACAGAAAGATCAGTCCACTGATCCTATGATCAGTCGACTGATGCTGACTAGAATTCGAAATGTCAAGCCGTGGCATTCGAATTCAAGTGGACCAGTCGACTGGTGATAGCACCAATCGACTGGTGATAGCACCAGTCGACTGGTAACGGTCATTTCAGACAAGAGCTCTATTTTAGAGAGCTCGGTTTTGGTTGAGAGATCTTGGCGAAACAAGTCTGGGTAAAGCATGTTAGTAGCCTACAAGTGCTCATAAGTTGTCAAGGGATTGTGGCGAGGTTTCTCCACCCACAAGGAGCGACAAGAGCTAGTCAGAGGTCTTCCGGAGACTCATCCACCGGCGGATCGGGATCATCCACCTTACGGACAACCGTGAAGTAGGAGTATCATCTCCGAACCACGTAAACGGTTTGTGTTAGCATTATTTTAGATTTTTGTTTATGTTTTTCGCTTGCGCTTGCTAACACGTGTAGGAAGAAAGTCGAAAAATAGCTATTCACCCCCTCTAGCTAAACGACAAGGTCCCAACAGCTAGGTCCCTAAGACCACCTCGGGAAGCGAAGTGCCCGGGACCCCTCGGAGCAGAAGACCTCGAGATCACCTCGGGAAAGTGGAGCCCAAGAAGCGTTCGACCTCAAGTAACGGTCCCCCTTTCTTCGGATCTGCAGATAACCATCACCCATTATCGCGGAGTCATCATGACCCATAAATGTCGCAATGGATCGAACTTAATGACGGCGTGGACCGTTGCAAAGGTTATCCGGTAACCGACAAACGGGTGGACGTGGCGAAGATCGTGGAGACGCACGAAGGCAGCCGCCGCAGGTATAAAAGGTACTCCAACCCTTCTGGTAAGGGGGTTGCGCATGTTGGATGGGGTGGCCCACCTAGAGGGGGTTGAATAGACGGTTATGAAAAATAATGGAGATAGCACTCGTCTAAAAAAAACTTGGTTGCAACTGTAACGTTGCTTCCAAGGCGGCTAACGCTCAAGCAGAACTCCTTCAGGCGGAGAAACCTTTACAGTTGTAGCACCGAAGACTTAGAGAGGTTACAATTCAATTGATGCATTTAATTTTAAATTCTAAGCTTATTTATAGCCTAAGAGAATAAATATGGATTGTTGATTGTTGAGGAATTTTCTCTTGGCCGTTGATCCATGGATGTAATCTGGATGGTTGATCATGGATGGGATTAACCTGCATCCATTGGATCTGAATAAAGGATAAAGCCTTATCCTTTATGAGATAAAGGAATTTTTATTTTCTGCTCGAGATTGCTATTGTAATCTCCAAGTAAGAATATCGGCAAGAACAAATTATCTCCGACCTTTATCCCAACTGGTAAGCTTGCACCCTCTGTTCTCGAGGTCTTGGGTTCAATTCCTCTTAGCAACAATTTAATCTTTCTTTTTCGGGCGACTAGCCTTTTGGTTCTTCTGCTCGCAACAGATAAATAACTTTATCATCTACTCGCAACAACTTTAATCAGATTCCCTTTTTATCCCAGTCAGTAAGGCTGGTGATATATGCAGGCGATGTTGCTGGTTCGAATCTTCACATCAATAAATAAAATTCTTTTTGTTTCAAGTGCCTGGTTTGACTTGGTCAAACTGACCAGTCTTTTGGTTCATCTTCTGGGTGATTTCCGGCCAACCGGAGTTAGGCTCACTGATAACAACCATTTTGTTGATAAATTTAGGCTCTCAAATCCATGTTTTGATCCACTTTTATATGCTTAAGTTTACATTTATGTTAGGTTTCATGTATTTCCTTTATTTTGACTTTTAATTCAAATATTTGTATATTTGAGATATTTTGGCACTAAATTGTGAATTTAATTTTGTAGGCTTTAAATGACCATGGACCTAGATCAGATTGGACCAGACTTGAGCCAGAATTGGATCCGCATCAAGGTGATCAAGCACCGGATTAATATGGGTCGTCCATTCAAGAGAACGGCTAAATCTGAGTCATTTGTGAGTTTCTGATCAATCCAAGTTCAGGATAGGGCTAATCATGACCCTAGATCAAGGTGTGAAAGTTTGAATCCAATCGGAGCACATCTGACCGTCGGATCAAATTTAAAGGAGTCTCAACCATCCAAGCAAGAGAAGGGAAGATCTGAGCCATCTGCCACAGATCTGGTTAATCCGAGCTAAGGACCGATAGATCAGGACCCTTGATCAAGATCTGGAAGGTTTGGTTCCAGATCTAAATTCAAAAGGAGATTTAAATTGGGAATTCCCTCATCGTGCTTGGGGGTCGTCGCGTGTCGCGTGTCACCAGTAGCAGATTAGCGTAGCTTTCTTCCCAGCTTTCTTCTTCGTTTTCACAGAGTTCTTCATTGTTCTTCCTCAGATCGCGCGACCAACATCAAGTTAAATTCGTCTTCAAGATCTCAGATCATTGGGATAGTCTTCTCGGATCCGTTTGCAGCAATTCCTTCACTGAGTGGAGCTTTGGAGAGGGTTTCGCCTGAGCTCTGATCCGCTGATTTCTTCATCCGATCGCGGCTGTCTTCATCGAGCTGATGCCATCAGAGCTTCAGAGGGGTTCTCCGGAGTAATCTGAGGGTGTTTGAACGAGATCGGCACTCGGCGCAAGGAGAAGATCGCGGGTTTCAGCTTCTGACCGATCGGGTTGATCGGACAAAGATGACTCTGATCGGTTCCGTGACCGATCAGCGGAAGACCTGATCGGTCGGGTGACTGATCAGGAAGAGTAAAGCAGAGCAAACTGATCTGAGGAACTTGTTTTCGATGGTTTTTGAGCCAAGAGGGTTTCTAGCTCATCCTTTGTGTGACGGCAAAGGGAAGTCTTGGATATGAATTGATTTGGTGTTTAAGTTTGGATAATTTAGATTTCAAACATTTACTTTCTTCAATTGTTTTAGCTTGTTACCTTCACTTCAAGTCAAGTTCTTAAGAATTGTGTTGATCTAGCTTTTATTTCCTTGCAATTAATTTTCTGCACTTAATTTCCTGCAAATAATTCCTTCCAATTAGTTCTTTAAGTTTCAATTCAATAGTTGGAGTTTAATTGTTTAGTTCCTTTCAATAGGTTAAGCATAGTCCTTACAATCCTCTACTTCGCGCTATGTTTTAACTAAAGTTTAGTCTATTTCATATTGTCATTCTCTTACCGCAAAAACCCCCCATTTCATCTAGAAAACCCAAAACATCAAAACGACAAATAAACTTGCAAGCTCGAGTTAAACATTCATTCAACTAGTCCTTGGTAAAATACGACCTGAGGCCCCTATTCTACATTCAATTTTGTTAGCCAAGGGTTTTCAGTTTTATAAATAACTAAATTTGAGGCTCACATTCGTGACATCTATTTTGGGTCCATCACTCACCCGAACTCGACTCCGGCCTTTCGCCCCTCGAGCGTCCTTCCTCCCGGCTTCTCATCCCTCGGACACCGTGCACGTCCTTCTCGCTCCATCGGCGTACTCTTCCGCAGCTTCCGCGTCCATCGGATTGTACCGAGCCCGTCGGCTCACTTCCCCGCACAATCCTTCTCGTCCGCTACGTCTTACGCTTGACTTCCTCCGTACCTAAGCTCCTGGACACTTAGCAGAGGGATTAAACATATCAGGACCTAACTTAACCTGGTTGATCACATCAAAACTTATCGGGGCGCCAACAATCTCCCCCTTTTTGATGTGCATCAACCCAGGTTCAGTTAGGGTTAAACCAAATAAGTAAAAAAATAGTAAAATTAAATAAACAGGTTAAGCATGAAAAAGATGTTTCAATGCAAATCTGCAATCTCCCCCTGTACACTAGCCTACTCTCCCCCGTTGATCACAGCAAAAATCGGGGACTAATAAACCGGGGACGAAAAAAAGTTAGCATATTGTGAAAAAAATTTGAAGTGTTTAACTAAAGCTTAAAAGATTAAAAAGATTTTGTTTTCAAAAATATCATTTTCTAGAATTTTTCAAATTAAAGAAAATATAATTACATTAAAAAAAATTCTTTAAATTCTAAATGGACTTAAAAAATTCGGAAATAATTTTGACAAAGTCAACATTCGATTTATAGATTCTAAAAAATCGGATCTAGTCAAACTCTTTTTCCTTCGAATTCTTAAAATTTAAAAATATGGTTTCATCAGAAAAATCATAAAAATTCGAAGAGTGTTCGAAAAATTTCAAAAAGTTTCAAGTGCATAGCCAACTTTCCTTAAGTAACAAAAAATTGTACTGAATTTAAAAAAAAAATGACACAAAATAAAAATTGTTAGTCAATATTTGCAACAAAAATTAATTTAAGACAAATTTAGGAATCCAAAATAGGTTACTATTAACCGAGTTAGTTAAAAATTTAGGGGGCACATATTTTGTTAGTATTTTCCTAAGTTGGCCCTTGTGATTCTTAAGATACCAGTTCAGCCCCTCAGGATAATGATTCTTTTTCTTTCGCAGGCATGCAATATCAAATTCTAATTTCTTAACTAAATTTTCTAGATTTTTTATTTTTATTTTTTAAGTTATCGAACATACTTAATGGACATGATGTAGATAACTCCTTTTTCAACCTCAATATCTTTCTCCTCTTTTTGCATAAACTATTCAAAACCGATTTTAAAACAGAAAAAAGTTTATCGGGAGGTAATTTACATACCTCACTTACCATGTCGTCGTATTTGCTGCTTAGTGGTTCCTCGTCGTTGCTGTTTTCGTCAGACGACTCTCCCCCTTCATTGATACTCATCTCCGATGAGCTCTCTTCGTCGTCCTCCTCTTGATGACTCACCATCAGGGCAAGTCCAGCATAATCCTCGATTTCTGACTCGTCAGAAGACGTGTCATCCCATATCGCTTTCAGCGCTTTCTTTTTCTTCAGCTGATTTTCCTTCTTCTTGTTCTTTAATTTGGGACAGTTGTCTTTAATGTGACCCTCTTCGTCACAATTATAGCACTTTACCGTTCGTCTCTTCAAAGATTTCTTCTTTCCCAGAAACTTTGAAAATTGATTAGATTTAACAAACTTTTTAAATTTCCTTACCAAGTATCCTTTTTCTTCTTCTTCTTCATCATCCGAGGATACCGATTGTGGTACTGTTATTTTCGCGTTCAGGGCTACACCATTCGTCTTTCGATTTCCTACAATTCTCGATTCATGAAGTTCAAATGTTGAAAATAAATTCTCGAGCGAAGTTGTCTCGAGATCTTTAGCAATAAAAGAAGAATCAACAAAAGACGTCCAATCGAATTTTTTGCAAACGAATTAAGCGTGTACCTCAGCAAATCTCGGTTACTTACCTCTTCCCCGAGATTCGTCAGTTCTGTTAACAAACCTTTTATTTTTGAGTGCAAATGCGCTACTGTTTGACCTTCTTCCATGCGGAGGTTGGCCAGCTGGTTCCGGAGAATGTCCCTTTTGGCGAGCTTGGCTTCGGAAGTCCCTTCGTGTAACTTTAGGAATTTTTCCCAGAGTTCTTTCGCGGATGCGTATGTGCCGATTCGGTTGACTTCTTGTGCTGGGAGTACAGAAAGCTGGTGGTAAACTGTTTTTCCATTCGCCACTAAATCAGCTTGTTGCCTCTTGCTCCATTTGGTAAAATCCTTCTCTTCGGGAGCTACAAAACCAGATTGCATTATTATAAACAATTCGAATTCTATATTGAAGAATACCTCCATCTTGCACTTCCATTCGGCGAACTCTCCCTCGAATTTCGGCGGGTAGATGGCGGGTACGACCATTTTGGTTGATGGTGCTGCAATTGACGGTTAGTCCTTCTGCGGCGAACTAGGCTCTGATACCACTTGTTGGATGGGGTGGACCGGCTAGAGGGGGGTGAATAGACGATTATGAAAAATAATGGAGATAGTGTTGGTGCAATCTTGGTTAGGTCAGTGTTGACCTAGGTTGACTAAGCTCGGGTGAGCTTATGTCTCATAAGCTGGGTAAACTTAAGGTTGGATGTTTCGATGTTTGATAATGATGTTTGAATGCCATATGATGTTTGAATATCGTATGATGTCAAGTGGGTCAAGGTTGACTGGAGGCTTGACTGAAAAGACCTAGTGGGACTAGGTGAAGTCCAGGTGGATCGGGGAGATCACACGATGGCATGGGAAAAGACCTAGTGGGACTAGGCACACCTAGTGGGACTAGGTGAAGTCTAGGTGGATCGGGGGGAGATCACACGCTGGCATGGGAAAAGACCTAGTGGGACTAGGCACACCTAGTGGTACTAGGTGAAGTCCAGGTGGATCGGGGAGATCGCACTCTGGCATGGGAAAAGACCTAGTGGGACTAGGTGAAGTCCAGGTGGATCGCCCCGATCGTATGCTGGCAAGGTGGAAGTCTACCGAGAGACTAGACCTAACTCGAGGGTTAGGTAAACCTGGTGGGGGATCAGGTCAAGTCCTAGTTGGGAACTAGGCAGAAGAAATCCAGGTTGGTCAAAGGGCTTGACCGGACATTTGGTAGGGGTCCTAGACTTGTGAAAACAAGTTAGGTTGGACTCAATCGATTGGGTGAATCGATCATTTGATCGATTAGGGCAGTCTGCGCTGGAGGACAGAAGAGTCCTGAATCGATTGGGTAATCGATTCAAGGTATCGGTAATCGATTGGTCAATCGATTAAGGTACCTCTTGATTGATTAGGGTAATCGATCACTGAGGTTTGCGCGAGAGAACAGAGAAGATCTGAATCGATTGGGCAATCGATTCAGGACACTGATAATTGATTGGGTAATCGATTACGGTTCGAAAACTAGCCGTTGAATGGCTAAGTGTGACGTGGTAATCGATTCAGAAACCCTAGGCGTCGGGTATAAGGGCTTTCGCGCAGGTTTGAGCCAAGATACTTCTTCCTCCTTCCACGCCATCTCAAGAGAAGCTTTGGGGCTTAGTGTTGCTGCACTTCCAAAGTTCTAGAGGCGATCACAAGCTTGAAGATAACAAGGAAAGTAAAGTGTGAGCTTATCATTGTAAATCTTGTAAGATTTCATTTTGTATTTGCTTAGATTCTTGTTGTATCTTTGTGAAAGCTTGTAAGAGGTTTCTCCACGTCAAGAAGCAGATCTTTCATAGTGTATGAGAGAGTGAGGAGAGTGGATCCTTGGATTAGTCACCCGGCCGGGGTGGATACCAAGTAAATCCTTTGTGTTAGCGTTTGCTCGAGTCTTCCGCCGCGACAAATCATCACGGAGCAAATCAGAGATAATCACCCCCCTCTAGCTCGTCTACCGGTCCCAACAGATAACTCTCATCTAAAAAAAACTTGGTTGCAACTGGAACGTTGCTTCCATGGCGGTTAACGCTCAAGCATAACTCCTTCAGGCGGAGAAGCCTTTACAGTTGTAGCACCGAAGACTTAGAGAGGTTACAATTCAATTGATGCATTTAATTCTAAATTCTAAGCTTATTTATAGCCTAAGAGAATAAATCTGAATTGTTGATTGTTGAGGAATTTTCTCTTGACCGTTGATCTATAGATATAATCTGGATGGTTGATCTTGGATGGGATTAACCTGCATCCATTGGATCTGATTAAATGATAAGGCTTTATCCTTTATGAGATAAAGGAATTTTTATCTTCTGCTCGAGATTGCTATTGTAATCTCCAAGTAAGAATATCGGCAAGAACAAATTGTCTCCGACCTTTATTCCAACTGGTAAGCTTGGTAGTCTCTGTTCTCGAGGTCTTGGGTTCAATTCCTCTTAGCAACAATTTAATCTTTCTTTTTCTGCTCGTAACAGATAAATAACTTTATCATCTGCTCGCAACAACTTTAATCACACCTCCTTCTTATCCTAGTCAGTAAGGCTGGTGATATACGCAGGCGAGGTTGTTGGTTCCAATCTTCACAGTAACAAATAAAATTCTTTTTGTTTCAGGTGCCTGGTTTGACTTGGTCAAACTGACCAGTCTTTTGGTTCATCTTCTGGGTGATTTCCGGCCAACCGGAGTTAGGCTCACCCGAACTCGACTCCAGCCTTTCGCCCCTCGAGCGTCGTTCCTCCCGGCTTCTCGTCCCTCAGACACCGCGCACATCCTTCTCGCTCCACCGGCGTACTCTTCCCAGCTTCCGCGTCCCTCGGATTGTACCGAGCCCGTCGGCTCACTTCCCCGCACAATTCTTCTCGTCCGCTACGTCTTACGCTTGACTTTCTCCGTACCTAAGCTCCTGCACACTTAGCAGAGAGATTAAACATACCAGGACCTAACTTAACCTGGTTGATCACATCAAAACTTACAGGGTGGACTGGACCCTGGTGACTGGCCGTCGACGTCAATTCCTTCCAGAACAATTTTGAATTTTTTTTTTATCAATTTTCCCTTAAATTAAGTCCTGCTAGAACTAAATTCCAATTTGAGTATTTTAAATTATAGTTCGATTTGGCTAGAATTCAGATTTGAACTACTCGAATATAACTGGGCTTGAACTAATTATTTGTATTTTTGAAGTAAGAATTGGATTTGAATATCACACATTTTTAATATTTTTAATCTAACTCAGATATCAATATTTATTTATTTAATATTGTTATATATAATTTTTATTTAATTTCTGTTTTTTTGGGTACCATCCATATCCTCAGTTTCTAAAAATATCACTTTCAAATTTAAATATTCTCTTAAAATAAAAAACTCAAATCTCGCTTGAGTCAAAACTAAACAAGAAAGAGGCAAGTAGTCAAGATCATCAGAAACATCGGCAGTCGCGGGAATTCTTCAAGGGGGCTGCCGTCTACTGGAATTACAACCACTATCCGAACGGCCAATCGGTGCCTTGACGCCGGACGCCCTTTCGGCACTCGCCGCATCGTTCGAGGTTGCAATAGCCGCCGCCTTCCACTACTTCGTCTTGGTGTTCTGCACCTTCTCCGCCCTTCTTCGACTGCGCGCTCCTGGCTCGGTGGTGTCCACCGAGCCAACTCCGCCAGAGTTCGTGTTAAAAGAAATGGGCTTTTTTTTTTTTTGTGAGAATTTACAATAAATTTAAATTATAAAAAATAATTTCAACTTAACTGTTGAATGACCCGAACTGTCTTTTATATAAATTACAGTCTCCCGAGCTCCCAACCAAGTCTCCAGAACTTCTGACCAGATCTCCCGAGCTGAGTTTCACGAGCTCCCGACCAAGTCTCCCGACCGAAAAGTTGCTGAGACCTGCGCAACGCAGTGTCCTTGAAACAGATTTGTCCTTCTCCAGCGGTGCTTCGACGGAGCACTGGTTGCTCGTGGCGAACTAACGAAGTATCTGAATGCTATCAAAGGAGGTCAGGAAGGAGGTGGATAATAATTTTTGCTCTCTGTCTTTTGCTCTCAGTATAGGCTCAGACCCCTGAAATATTCAATGACCGAATTAATACCATTTACTGCCTTTTAAGCGACAAGATTTAAACATCTGGGGTTACTAATTTTGCATTAATCAAAATTAATGCATCAGTTATATTTGAGCAAAAAATTTGACAAAACGTTGGTTTATCTACTTGAACAAATTTTGTCCCGACCGGTCGGACATTTGACCCGCACAGGTCATGCACGCACACAAGTTACTAGGTTCAGTACAAATTCGGCCCCTAGATTTGTACCCCTCCTGCGCACTCACGCGTGAGAGAGAATCTCTACCCTAACATTTGTTCATAACTATCATGCTTGTGAAACAATATAAACCAATATTTATGTCTTGAGACTCCTAATATGGGACTAAAGTCTCATTCACAATGGAGTCTCTTTATTCATCTCACTTTCTATTTACTAAAAAATCTCAATATGAGACTAAAGTCCCACCACTTTTTTTTTCATTTAGATTATATATCCAACAGTTTACACTACAATCGAGCCAACTACGAAGAAGGAGCATGAGCAAGAGACGATTAGGAGGAGACACTACAAAAAAACAACCATTCTGGGACGAATTTTGGGACGAATTTTAAAAAAAAATTCGTCCCAAAAAAATTAGGGACGAATTTGGCGACAAAAAAAAAATCGTTGCAGATTTGCCGTCGCCAAATTCTGGGACAAAAATCTAGATTCGTCCCTGAATTTGGCGACGAAATTATTTTTTCGTCCCCAAATTTGTTGCTAAATTGCAACGAAAATAAAATTCGTCCCAAACTCTATCCCAAAATTCGTCCCAAAATTCGTTGCCAAATTGCAACGAAAACAAATTCGTCCCAAAATTCAGTACCCACAAATCTAAACTTTGCGACGAACCTGTTTCGTTGCAGATTCTGGGACGAATCATCAAATTCGTCCCAGAAATCATCAAATTCGTCCCAGATTCTGGGACGAATTTGATGATTCGTCCCAGAATCTGGGACGAATTTGAATATTCGTCCTAGAATCTGGGACGAATTTGAAGTTTCGTCCCAGATTCTAGGACAAATTTGATGATTCGTCCCAGATTCTGGGACGAATATAAATTCGTCCCAAAATGTAATTTAGTTACGAATCCAATAATTCGTACTGGATTCAGGGACGAATCAGTAATTCGTCCCTGATTTTGGGACGAATTCACTGATTCGTCCCAGATTCGGGACGAATTCACTGATTCGTCCCAGATTCAGGGACGAATCTTTGAATTCGTCCAGATTCTGGGACGAATCAGTGAATTCGTCCAATCGGACGAATTACTGATTCGTCCCTGATTTGGGACGAATTCACTGATTCTCCCAGATTAAGGGACGAATCAGTGAATTCGTCCCAGAATCAGGGACAAATCAGGGAATTCGTCCCAGATTCAGGGACGAATCAAGAATTTTTATCCTTGATTTTGGGACGAATCCAAAATTCATCCCAAAAACTGAGAGATCATGTTGAGGACAAATTTTTTTCTTTACAAAATTCTTCTCAAATTATTCAAATTTCTTCGAATACAATGAATATTATCAATTTAACTACGTTCAATATATCCATACGGATATAAAATAGTACAATCAATACATATCATCATATCCATACAAATATAAAACATCCAAATATCCATACAGATATAAAACATCCAAACGAAACATACCATCATATCCATATGATTCAGATAACATCCAAATATAGTACAAGATAAATAATCACATACAATCCATAGAAATCCATAAAGTCATGAAAAAAACTACAAGAACATCATGATATCAACCTCTTCCATTGGCAATCTTGCTTCTTTCATTTTCTGCTTTTCCTACATAAACAAACAAATAACAGAATGAGTTATTTAGGAAATGTGGTTGACATAACAAAATATGTTTTATCGCTAGCAAATGGAAAACAAGACAAAATCATATAAGACAACTATAGAGAGATATGTGTATGGATATGATACAACAATTGATCTCTATACTAGCTTGTTTCATATAGACAAAATTCAAGAAACTCACTTGACCATAGTTACCAAATATTTCAACAAGCTTCTCTTCAACACCGGCTGCATGTAACAAAATAATGAAATTAATAAAACCAAAATTGGTCAGAGTTGAGAAGAAGAATGCTAGCTCGAGGAAAACGACAATTAACATTTCATCATATAGAAAAATAGCCAAGGACATCTCTCAACTTGCTTCCTTTGACATCTTTTGACGAAACTTAGCAGTATCAGATTATACTGCTAAGGTGATCAACATTGTAAAGAAGTATATATGCATAGGCATCTCTTCTGTTTATCAGCTCAGGTTCGGAAGCCATGTTGTCAAAAAATAAGTTGACAAATACTCTATTTAATTGATCCTTTAAAGGATTGGGCTGAAAAATAAACACACTGTACATGAATATATCGACAACTATCAATGTCAAACAACCAGTAAGTTTCCTTACCGTTTAATAAATCCCCTTAACTAGCTTCCCATACTGGCAAACAAAGACAAGTTCAGCACAGGTGTTTAATATACACAGCCTCGAAAACAAGTTATAAAGTATTGATGTCTGAAGTGGTACTTTATAATTGGCATCCACTTCTCCACTAACAGCCTATAATTTTTCAGAATAAATACTAGCTTGGAGTAGATATCTTTATTTTCCATGGTCCAATACAAATATTAGATAAAGAAATGCATGTTACACATTGTGAAACTCCAGAGATTGCGCTTGGGATTTTTCATATGCCAGGTAACTCAGTTCAGGATTGAAACAAGACAATCTAGCATAAGCTGGACAATAAAAAATATCAGATAAAATAGCTTAACAAACAATACACTCAATCAACCCAAGAGTAGACAATTCAAACCTACAATTTAACTCTCTATCCAAAAAGATCATCAAAGTTTTAAAAAAAATGCAAAGAAGTGATGATCATGTGTGATCATAATGCAATCAGCATATTCAAAGAAAAATTCCGTGCGATTGCATAATCACTCATGCTTTATAATTATAACTCAGAGGGAAGAATTTAATAACAAACAAATGTTACGGTTAAGGTAGCAAAGATGAAAATTAAAAGATCATTGCTCTCCATAAACTACAAGAAGACTTGATAGAAGATAAAATGAGGTATAGCAGTTCCATAGATGGAATTATATTTACAAGTTGAAAAGGATGTCAAAATCAGTCGTGGAAAATTACACACTGACATACATCACAAAGGAGAGATATGATGCATGCATTAGATATTATCATACTTGAACACATTAGATTAACTAAAGTAATTAGTGTGTTTGAATAAGAATTTTTTACCTTCAAAATGTTCTTGTTTACCCTTAAAGAAATGGTATGCTCTTCCTCCTCTTCTTTCTGTGCTGTTCCTGCAAAAGCTACTGCAATTGACTCCTTTGAGGCTTGCACAATAAAAAAGAGATAGAACCCATCAAGCCTTCCCACCTTCCAAGCAACAGCATCAAGATGATCAAGGAAGTCACCAACTCAGCTCCAGCTTCCATTTTTGCAATGGCAGAAACAAGGAGAAGAGCCCAGGAGATACCTACACCAATGAGGAAGAGAGAGCCTCACAACAAGGAACAAGAGGAAGAGAAGGAGGAGGAGGAGCCACACACACCCTCCACTAAGGGAGCTTTAAAGAGCTTCTTCACCTGCAAACACCACCACCACCAAGAGCACAGCAAGAGGATTGGGTGCTCAGGGTCCATCTGCAAGCTGAGGGACATGGAGAGACCAGAGGCTGCTGCTGCTGCTCCTCAAGGTGAAACATGCAAAAGAAGGGGGCCTTAAAATGGTGAAGGGGCCAAGAACAGCAGCAGGAAGAAGTAGCAGCAGCCTCTGAGTGAGTTGATTGGAGTGCTGGTCTCCAACTTATTTTCTTCTCACTCGTCTGCCTCCGTGGCTGCTGCTGTCGCTGCTGCCAACGCTGCCGCCGCTTCCACTGCTTCCTCTGCTTCCTCTTCCTCCATTGGGGGTCCTTCCTTTGCAGCAGCAGCCTCTTCCTCTGCAGCAACAGCCTCTGCTTCCTCTGCCTCGACGCCAGCAGCTCGAGGGCGACGCAGCCAGCGCCCCGCGGCCTGGTGCCGCCGCCGCCAGCGGCCAGCGGCTCGTGGCGACGCCAGCGGCTCGAGGGCGATGCAGCCAGCGCCCCGCTGCCGCCGCCCGCCGGAGGTGTAGAAGGTGAGAAAAGAAGAAAAGAGAGGAGAGAATGTACCTGTGGCGCTGCTCCAAATCCTAGCGCGCCCCCCTCTCCAATTTCAGATCTAGGGTTAGGCCAAATG
>JAGFNQ010007888.1:0-72409 GCA_024364735.1 Boesenbergia rotunda
ACATTACCCTAGATACCATCCACTCCTATTTCTATAGGGCAGACCTCCCCGCAAATAGACGTTTCCAAGCCGTTGAACTTCAGGCACAGGACTATGCCTTGTATAGAGTCCTGGTCCGCTGTATCTTACCACTCTCCACCAGAGATCTCGGGACTATGCGACCCTTTCATGCTTTCCTTCTATATGCCCTAGTCCATCACCTTGACATAGACATTGGACTCCATATGTTTCATACCATTCTGCATGCGTCCAGTGTCACGACCCAGGGACGAGTGCGCACACCATTTTGCCACATCATCACATCCCTCCTTCATCACCACGGTCGCGACATTACCGTGGTGAAATAACCGCTATGACTGACTTTGACGAAATAGGATTTAGGAACTTCTCGTTAGCGGTCTAGAGGTGTCGGCCACCGGGGTTCTTAGTTGGAGACGACAGCAGGCCGGGGCGCCAATCGACTCAGACGAGGAGGTTGACGTCGACGTTGGAGACATCGCTGCAGCAGCCCGAGCACACATCGACGAGCCCGCTCCACCGACACTCTACCAGAGAGTGACCCATTTAGAGACACAGGTTCAGAGTCTCCGAGAGGAGGTCGAAGCCTACCACATAGAGCAGATGGACGCTCGTCGAGCCGATCGAGAAGTGGCTGACGCACGATTCATTGAAATGATGCCACGATTCGATTCATGGCAGCCTGGCCCATCTGATCATCTCGGTCCTTCGTCTTAGATTCACTTAGCATTGTACCTATTTGACTGCCCCTACTCAGTAGGGTTGACTTATGTTTGACTGTATGACTATGTTGACTATTCTCTGTTGACCAGTTTATGAGTATTTTTAATTCAGCAGTTAAGATTGTGTTTTGTAGAATAGATTAACTTTATTTCTTTTCTGCTCTACTTGATTTAAAAATTTGTTTCTAAAAATAGAATTTGAAAAGCTGTTTTACTTAAATTCAAAATCAATTTTCATTTTTCGACATAGTTTTATTTTTAATTCAAAACTACCCCCTTTCAAAACTAGGACTTTTTCGAAAATGGACTTAGCCTAGGCCCTAACCCTAGAACTCCATGCACCTATAGACTTAGAAGCCAGCATCTCACAAGCACCTTAGGGTACTTTTGGTTGATAACCTAGAAAGGGTTGAGATGCTTAGGTCTTTGCCTTAATTCAAGATGCTTTAAGTCAGTGCATCTGCAGTAATTGGGGCACTAAATGCAACTTACATAGCAATCAAGTTAAGTGTCAAGCTTAGAAAATCTAACTTGAACAGAAACACTTAACTTGACTAACCCTAGCAAAAACTACTGTTTATAACAGTTAGTAAGTAGCTAATTGAGTTAGACAGGTCCCTACAGAGAAAATTGACTGATTTAGTTTAAGTCTAATTATGAATTGGTTCAGTACAGCAAAATCTTACTTATTTCCTTTATGCAAGCTTATTTCTGCTATACTTATCTGTTTTGATATATGGCAAAGGGGGAGAGATAGGAAAGGAGAGAGTAAAATTAATTTTTTTTTAACTCTATCCTTTATTCAAAAAGTTTTCAAAAATTTTCTTATCCTTTATTCAAAAATTTTCAAAAATACTTAAGCTTTTCAAAATTAACTAAAGTACTTAAGTTCTTAAAGCTTTCAAAATTTTCACTTAAGCTTTCAAAATTTTGCTAAGTACTCAAGCCTTTTAAAATTTTCTAACTTAAGCTTGTCAAAATATTTTTTAAACTTCTATAAGTACTTTAAGCTTAAGTTTCTCAAAACTGTATAAGTACAATGTTACTAAGTACTTAGGGTTTTTAAATTTATTAAGTACTTATGTTTTCCAAATGTACTTTATTTATTAAGTACTTAAATTTTCAAAATTATTAAGTACTTAAGTTTTCCAAATGTACTAAAGTGTTTCAAAGTTTACTAAGTACTTAATTTTTTTAAATCCTACTAAGTACTTAAGCTAACACTTTCAAAACTTTTAAGTACTCTAAAATCATGCTTCAAAAACTCTCCTATGTACTTTTAACTTAAGTTATTAAAAGAATTCTAAGTACCTAAAACTTAAGTTTTCAAAGTACAAGTAAAGTTGTTTAACCCCACGAATTTTTGAAAAATCTAGGGGGAGATTCCTTCCAGGGGAGAGAACAAAATTTAACCTTTTCATGCTTGCTTAAACTTAACTTTTTTGAACTAGGGTTGCCATAAATCAAAAAGGGGGAGATTGTTGGTGCAGAATGCACCCAAGTCAAACCTGTGTTTTGATAATGCCAACAGAGGTCAAAAGTTAAGTCTTACTTATTTTCTAACAAGTTACTCTAGTGTGCAGAGACAAAGTCCTAGCGAAGGAATGCTAGGCACCTGGCGAAGGACTGCCAGGATACAAAGCCCTAGCGAAGGACTGCTAGGCACCTGGCGAAGGACTGCCAGTATCCAAGCCCTAGCGAAGGACTGCCAGGCAACTGGCGAAGGACTGCTAGTATCCAAGCCCTAGCAAAGGACTGCTAGGCAACTGGCGAAGGACTGCCAGTATCAAAGCCCTAGCGAAGGACTGCTAGGCAACTGGCGAAGGACTGCCAGTATCCAAGACCTGGCAAAGGACCGTCAAGCAAAAGTCCAACCAAAGGAGCGGTTGGCATCAGGTACATTCTCCCGAGAGGAGTAGGTGAGGACGCGTTCCCCGTCGAGGGAACAGTAGGCGTCGGTTCGACCTAGGGTTCCATTTTGGAGACCCAAAGTCAGAACCAAGATAGCTAAGGCTGTATAAACTAACCACTTAATGTTTTGTTGTATTTTGGACTAACCCTGGATGCAGGACCGAAGGAACGAGTGTCTGCAGCTCAGAGTGCCTCAAAGGAGCGAGGCAACAGCTGACCAGGGCGCCCGGAGTGTCCCGGGCGCCCCCAAGGTGAACACAAAACACACAAATCAGAAGCAAGCTTCGACAGTGCATCCTGCGGGCGCCCCCGTGCTCCCGGGCGCCCCCAATAACAAAGCATCGAAGCAGCCCCAGCGAAGCCTAAATGATAAGTGTTTGACCCGGTCAACCCGGGCGCCCCAGTCAACATCTATCCTGAGAAGGAAGGGATCAGACGGTGACCGAGATCCAACCGGATCAAACGCCACGTGGGGGCGCCCCCGACGTCCCGGGCGCCCCCAGGCCCTATATAAAGGACCCTCGACCAAGGCTTCAGGACACAACTCCCGATCAACTCTTCTACGCTCTTCTGCACTCGCGCTTCGCCTCGGAATCCTTCCAACTCGAGCCGATGACGTCCCGCTGCTCCGAAAAAGTCGATCTACCCCGGACATCGGTAAAAGAGCTATTTAAAGTTTACTGTACTTAATTCTGTAATAATTATTTGTAAACTATTTTGCGCACTATATAGAATTGCCCAAAGTAAACGGTCAACGACCGTGGGCCTTGGAGTAGGAGTCGACACAGGCTCCGAACCAAGTAAAATCGACTGTGTCTGTGTGTTGTGATTTTTAATTTCCGCTGCGTACTTGCTCTAAGTTTTCCGAAAAATGATTTCCGATATTCACCCCCCTCTATCGGGTTTCTCGATCCAACAGAAACTTGGCGTTACTATTTGCTGTAAATTCATCGTGTTACTTTTTGGTCCAGAGATGTTCTTCGAGGTCATTTCCGTTTTTATCTGTGGGTACTTCAAAACTAAATTTCATTGTTAGTAAAATACTAAAATCTGTTTTGAAAAATACCTCCATTTTGTATTTCCAAAATGCAAACTCCCCCTCGAACTTTCGTAGGTAAATGACTGGTCTGACCATTTTGAAAGTTGCTTCAGATGACGGTTAGTCCTTCTGGAGCGTCCTTGCTCTGATACCAATTAACAGTGATCGAAGGTCAGCAAGAGGGGGGGGTGAATTGCCCCTGAAAAATAACAACTCAAATCTTTTATTTATCTTAAAACAAAGATGGTAGTTAAATCAATCCAGAAATAAGTAACATAAAATAAATTTAGCAAACTGTAAAAAAAAAAAACAACCGGATTTACTTGGTTTGCAACCGGGGAGGTTGCTAATCGAAGGTGGAATGTGGCTCGATTCTTCTGAATAAAACTCCTTCGGGCGGAGAAGTCTCTTACACGTGGAAAGCTCAGAAAAAGAAGGAAAGATTACAAATAACTCGTTTGCTAATGCTTGGATTGAATGAATGAATTGAAATTGAGCTCTAGGGGTCTATTTATAGTCTCGAACAGAGTATCTATTTGCTGCAGTTGCACTTATAGGACGCTCGAGTGCTCTTGGGTGGCTAACACGTGGCCTAATGGTTATCTGCAAAGTAACGTTCGCAAACGACTAATAATAGCCTCTCGGGCGCCTGATAGCACACGGGCGCCTAGTGCTCGGCGCCCGATAGCCCACGTGCCCGTATGCATACGGGTACCCGAGAGAGGGTTTGGTCAGCAACCGCTAACCACTCTCTAGTGTGACTTCTTTTGTCTTCTTGGGTGATTTCTGGCTAACCGGAGTTAGGCTCACCCGAACCCGATTCCGGCCTTTCGCCCCTCGAGCGTCCTTCCTACTCGTTTCTCGTCCCTCGGACGCTGCGCGCATCCTTCTCGCTCTACCGATGTACTCTTCCGCAGAGCTCCGCGTCCCTCAGATGCACCGAGCCCGTCGGCTCCCTTTCTGTGTCATCCTTCTCGACCGCTGCGTGTTCCGCTCAACTTTTTGCGCTCCTAAGTTCCTGTACACTTAGACACAGGGATTAAAACACCATGACCTAACTTAAATCGATTGACCACATCAAAACCCTGGGGTACTTACAAGAAGTTCTCTCATGATAGCTCTAATTTTCTTATTTGTAATTGGAACTAGTGTAGTTTTGATCTCGATCTATAGTTTGTGTTCTTCTGCGGTTTAACACAGAAGGTGTTTATTGATTTGCTCCAATTGCCTTGAATTACAGCTGCTCGATTCAGTACTGAAGGTGTTTGTTGATTTGCTCCAATTCCCTTGAATTCCAGCTGCTAGAAGTTCTCTCATGACAGCCCTAATATTTTGATTTGTAATTAGAACAATGTAGTTTTTATCTTGATCTATAGCTTGTGCTCTTCTACGGTTTAGGTTGGTAACTTGAGAATGTTTTAGTTAGATTCAAAGAATCGTTGATCTGCTCCAATTGCCTTGAATTTCAGCTGCTCGGTTCAGCACTGAAAGTGTTTGTTGATTTTCTCCAATTCCGTTACTAAACCAAGGTGAACGTTATTGTTAACCCTCCTCATCATTACATATCTAGGTGATATTTATCATTAGTAACCCGTAAAAACCTGTCATTTTTTTGTGATACATCATATCATCAAGTTCATACTCTTAAATGTTGTGTATATATTTTTGGTGATTCCAACATACCCATGTTTTCATCTCTCACTCCCATTCATTGTGTTTTATGGAAGTGACTTATTCTTGTCTCAGTTTATGAACATTAGCAATTTTTTATGTTTGTGTAGCACAAGAAAGAGGCAATTTGTTTTGTAATGGCACTAGTATTGAGTTATTTAATTTGCACTCTCTAGTCAACTCAACTCAAGTTGCACCTTCTAAATGTTGACCATTTGCTGAGTTTTTTCTCTTTATTTTTTTTTGTGATGCATCATCAAGTTCGTACTCCTAACTTTGAAGTTTTATGGCCAATTTCTTAATTATTAAGTTGTTATTATTTTAAATCAATGTAATGAAAATTTTATTATTAGGTTGTTATTTCATGACATCATCAAGTTATAATAGCATTGACAATATAAGATTTCAACCTGTAACATATAGGGACTGCGGACGAAGAACATCAGTGTATATTTCTAGATCAATCAAGAATCCTGAAAGATACTATTACAGATGTGGGCAATATGGATGACAAAAATGGATGACGATTGATACTAGTTCATTCGACAAAGTTGAAAGTAAACACAATATTTTTCATGAACATAATCAAGAAATAATCAATATACCGAAATTCATTTGGATATTAGTGATGGTGAACTTGATTCTCTTAGTCATAATCCTGATTGAGTTGTTAGGTCATCTTATTAGTTAGTTTATGTTAAAATAATGTTGGTGTTGTAATGTAAGTGACAAATAATTTATAATTCTGGACGCAAATTAATTTGTTAGTTTATATCGTTAGCTACTATTGACTAATATTTGTAATTGTGGTAGAATAATACTATTTGTTAGTTCTACATAAAGTTGATGTTGACTAAATTAACACATGAGGTCTCAAGAAATAAAGTGACATATAAGAAAACTGAGAGTTGATTGATCATTTTTTTTTTCTTCCGAGTTGAAGTTGATCATTATGACTTATTTGACCCATTATGACTTATTTTAATTAGAGGAAGATTAGGAAGATTAGATGATAATGATGATGTTGATGATGAGAAGAAGAAGCAATCAACGGTTTTCTTAGCCCATGCCCCATAAGCCTCCTTGTGCCATGAAGAGTGACGCACTATCTTTAATTGGTTCATATATTTTTGTGGAGTAGCTTCATCGTAATCATTAGGACAAGTCAAAAGCCATTAATTTTGAGATTTATAAAGTATAAATTAAGATTTGGAAGTTGATGGTTGTTGTCTAGTGGAAGAAAAGATAGGCAAATATTTAGGAATATTAATCAATTATGATGTGTCCATGCATTGCTCCCCCAAATAATTGCGATCTCAATATTATTTTTAAAATATTTTTTAGAAATGATTTTGATAGAAAAATAAGTTAAATAATTTACTTTGAGCTTCTTTAAAAATATATATATTTATATTCACATGAAGATCGAATATCTTTAATGAAAGAATTCTGAAATACTCTTTAATGCATACACTTCCTCGATTGTGACGTAATAGAAAGATAATTAATTATTATCATAAATATTTAAGATTTAATTTTTAATTATGAAATATTTTATATTAATTTTTTTTTCTAAATAAGATATGAATCTTGATGTGAATTGTCCATCGTACATATTTTTCGATTTACTTTGACTATCAATAAATTTCTTTTATAAAATCAAATCAATCATTCAAAATTTAACATTACTTAATCACATTAATTATTATTTTTTCTATTCAATGCAAGGACACACATTGTCCAACTAAATGTAACATGAGTCAACTTGCAGCATGATTTCTAAATAGTAAACTCGATATTTCAATTTATTCTTGAGTATTACGAGGTTCCTAAAATCTTGATTTTATCTAAATTTGGAGGTTTGACCACTCAAGTTGAAATATATTAAAATTTAATATTAACTATTTATTAGTCAAAATCTCAAGATAATATATAATAGTTTATAAATTCTAAAATATTTTAATTAAATTATAAGCTATTACAAATCTTACCATCTACGCCTTCTCCTCTCTTTTGTTTCTTAGTAGGATCTTTGAATATCAACTTAATTACTATCATTAAGAGAAATCACAATCATCATAATTAAAAAGGATATAAAAATTATGGGCATTTATAGCTTGTTTGCTCCAGTTTTAAATGATGGATGGATGGATTTATACTTGATAGATAAATCTATATATTTAGATTAAAAGGATGGATTACATTGGTGAGATCAGTAGGTAAAAAATTGATTGGACACTTGGTGAGGAAGTCTTGTTGGTGCAGAAAGCACCAAAGTCAAACCTGTGTTTTGATAATGGCAACAGGATTCAAAAGTTAAGTCTTACTTGTTATCTAACACGTCACTTGAGTGTGCAGAGTAAAAAGCCCTAGCGAAGGACTGCTAGGCACTGGCGAAGGAATGCCAGGGTAAAAAGCCCTAGTGAAGGACTGCTAGGCATAGGCGAAGGAATGCCAGAGTGAAAAGCCCTAGCGAAGGACTGCTAGGCACTGGCGAAGGAATGCCAGAGTGAGAAGCCCTAGCGAAGGAATGCTAGGCACCGGGCGAAGGACAGTTCGGCATCCAAGACCTGGCAAAGGACCGTCAGGCAAAAGTCCAACCAGAGGAACGGTTGGCATCAGGTACACTCTCCCGAGAGGAGTAGGTGAGGACGCGCTCCCCGTCGAGGGAACAGTAGGCGTCGGTTCGACCTAGGGTTCCATTTTGCAGACCCAAAGTCAGAACCAAGACAGCTAAGGCTGTATAATCTAATACTTTATTGTTTTATTGTGTTTTGGACTAACCCTGGATGCAGGACCGAAGGAACGTGTGTCTATAGCTCAGAAAGCCTCAAAGGAGTGAGGCAATGGCTGAGTAGGGCGCCCGGAGTGTCCCGGGCGCCCCCAAGGTGCATACAAAACAAGGCAACTAAGAAGGGCTTCGAACAGCTGCTGGGCGGGGCGCCCCCGTGCTCCCGGGCGCCCCCGCTGCTCTCGGGCACCCCCAGCGTCCCGGGCGCCCCCATGCGCAAGCCTCGAACCAGAAGCCAGCGAAGCGAAGGAATAAAACTTTGACCCGGTCAATGCGGGCGCCCTGAGCGCTCCGGGCGCCCCGATCAAACCTGATCCCGATTTTGAAGGGATCAGACGCTGACCGAGACTGTGACGGATCGAGTGACACGTGGGGGGGGGGGGGCGCCCCCGACGTCCCGGGCGCCCCCAGGCCCTATATAAAGGGCCCTCGACCCCAAGCTTCGAACAACAACTTCATACAACGCTTCCACGCTCTTCTGCTCTAGCGCCTTGCTCCGGAAACTGCCCAACTCGAGCCGACGACGTCCCGCTGCTCCGGAAAAGGTCAACCCACAATCGGACGTCGGTAAAAGAAGAGTATTTTTAATTATTTAGTTTACTGCACTGAATTTATAAATCAATCCTTGTAAACTATTATTGCGCCTAATATAGAATTGCCCAAAGTAAACGGTCAACGACCGTGGGCCTTGGAGTAGGAGTCGACCCAGGCTCCAAACCAAGTAAAATCAATAGTGTTTCTGTGTGATTTGTGTTCGTAATTTCCGCTGCATACTTGCTCTAAGTTTTCCGGAAAAAAACGATTTCTAATATTCATCCCCCCTCTATCGGTTCTCTCGATCCAACAAGTGGTATCAAAGCGGGGAAGTTCAAACTTGGTGCAACCACCAGTTTGAAATTTTTTTTCGGATTTTTATTTTTCTATTTCTCGTTCGAATTATCTTTAAATATTTCGTTCGAATTTTCTGTTTCTCGTTAATCAAGGTTGGTGCAACACCCCTCGTTATTTCATTTTATTCATCCCACACTACTAATCCAAGACCTAGTCTTGGGAAATCTTTTTCTTGTTAGTTTTCTTATTCTTCAGATTAAATGGCCATGCAAGAAGGCTTTAGCACTGCCAGACCTCCACTTTTCAGTGGAGAAGACTTTTCCTACTGGAAAAGTCGAATGGAGGTCCACCTGAAAACTCAGGTGGACATGTGGATCATCATCCAGTCTGGACTGGAGATTCCCAAGAACGCCGAAGGAGTAGCTCAAAGCTACTCAGAATGAGACAGCGCTCTGAAGCTCAAAATAGAAGCCGACGCAAAGGCGACTCAAACCCTACAATGCGGGTTAACAAAAGAAGAGCTAAACCGAGTGGGCCCCTTCAACAGTGCAAAGGAGCTGTGGGCAAAGTTGATCGAGCTGCACGAAGGAACATCAGATACCAGGATTAGTAAGCGAGACCTGCTCCTAAACAAACTCTACACCATCAAGATGGCCGACAACGAAACAGCTGCCCAACTCCACGCACGAATCCAAGAATTGATGAACGATCTTCACACTATAGGTCACCAGGTCGAAAACCGTGACCTAATAAGGTATGCCTTAAATGCTTTCCCTAGAAATACCTTGTGGGCATCTATGGTGGATGCATACAAGGTCTCAAGGGATCTTTCTAAAATAAAATTAGACGAATTATTTTCCGAATTAGAACTGCACGAACAAACTAACTCCAATATGGTCGAGAAAGGAATTGCTTTTGTTGCAGAAAAAATTGGAAGATCAACAAAAAAGAAACCTCAACCTGAACCCGAGTCTAACTCAGACTCAGACGCAGAAGACGAAGAAAGAGATCAATCTGAGCTGGTCCGACTGGCCCAAAGCTACTACAAAAAATTGAAAAACCAAGTCAACACACGGAGGACAAGCCGAAGAAAGGACGAACCAGCTGAACCCACGAATAACAAAAACAAGCCCAACGTAACCTGCTACGAGTGCAAGAAGAAGGGCCACTACAAGACGGAGTGCCCAAATCTAAAGGAGAACAAAAAGACAAGAAGGAAGAAAGCACTCCAAGCAACCTGGGACGAATCTTCATCAGAAGAAGAAGAAGAAGAACCCCAGTCAAACCTGCTAGCACTGACCGCTTCAGAAGAAGTCGAGACCGAGTCAGAGTCAGAAAAGGATGACGGCAAACTAACCTTTTCAGAAGACGGCGAAATCAAGGTAAGCGGGTTCAATAAAAGTCAATTAAGTGAACTTATTTCTTATCTCTCTCGAGATTTGGCGAAAGCCAAACTCCGAGTCGAATCCCTCCGACAGGAAGTAAAACTCCTGAAAGAGGGAGCTGACTCTAAATCCTTAACCGAGAAAGTTCAAGAAGGAACTCCTACTCAAGTTGAAAAACTTGAGGAAGAGAACTCCTCCCTGAAAACTCAGGTTAAGGATCTTAGAGCGGCCTTAGAACGATTCACTTCTGGTTCCAAGGGTCTTGACATGATTCTTGGAAAACAGAAGTCCGTTCTAAATCGATCCGGACTTGGCTATAGAACCAAATCCCGACAAAGATCTTACTTTGCTGTACTGAATCAGTCCAGAAGTAAAGTTCAGGCATGGGTACCTAAACTGTGCCTGAACAAACCAACTGGATCAAATCAGTATTGGATCCCTAAGGACAAGATTCACATCTTGCCTAATCATTATCGTGGCTATAGTCCAGGGGGAGCCAAATTAAAAACTATTTTTATTGTTAAATAAAATTTAAATTCTTGCAATTTGCCTGATTGATTATTTATTTAAATTTCTGCAATTTACCATGCTTAGACTTAGGTTAGTATAAGGACTGAACAAACTTAACTGAAACTTGAAAACATAGTATTGGGTGGAGGTGAGATGATAGTACGTTAGGGAAACCAATTCTAATAAGATCAAGTCCACTTGGTCTCTTTAGACTGGTGAAACTAGTCGAAGCTACCAATCCAAAATCCAAACTAGTTAGACCAGAACTTTTTCAAAGATTAATTTTGAAAATAAAACTTCATTAAACGGCTTTGTCAAGAAAAGGGTTGATGATCCAATAAGGCTACGGCCAAAGAAGGCCTAGTGCCTCGCCAAGACCTGGAAGCCAATTTTTGAATTTCAAATTTAAATTACTTTTTGTCAAATTCAAATCTAACATAAACTTTCAGTTAAGTATAGATTCAAACATTTTTTTTAAAATAAATTGAAAAGTTTTCAAATATTAATTAAGATTTTCAAAATAAATAATGTTTTTTTAAAAAAAACCCTGTCTCACGAAATCTATAAGGCTAACGTGATTGAAAACCCTAGATTGGGTGAGACAATAAAAATAAACTCAATTATAGTTACTTTAATACCTATATTGTAGTCAACTTGGTCAACATAGTCAAACCATGGTCAATGCAGTCAAAAGTCAAACCATGGTCAACATAGTCAAACCAAGGTAAACGTGGTCAAATCATGGTCAACACGGTCAAACCACAGTCAAAGCAGTTAAATCAATTCAAACCATGGTCAAACCAATTAAACCATGGTTAAAGGTAGACAAGACATAAAATTTGTCTTTACCTATACTATTCCGGGCGCCCGGGACCACACGGGCGCCCCCTCCCATACCTTTTCCTACCCTCAAGACATAAAAGCTGCCTCTGCCTTTGACCGGGGCGCCCGGAACCACGCGGGCGCCCCCATCACCCTCAATGCAGCAAAAGCTGCAAAGCAGCCTGTTGAGGGCGCCCGGGCTATCCCGGGCGCCCCTAACCAGTCAAAATACTGCCTTTAGCAGTAAACACTGACCTGGGCGCCCGGAAGCTCCCGGGCGCCCCCGATGGTATGCCTATATAAGGCACCCGAATTCCCCCTCTCTTCCCACACCAAAATTAACTTCCTTCTTCACTTCTTTCCCTCCAAGGAGATCTTGCAAGTCCTCATCCTCAACCATGCCTCCCCGAGCTGCCCGGTATAATTCTTATTTATTTTTTGCATTTAAATTTATTTTTAATGCAATATCTTCATGCTTCCTTTAATTTCCTTAACTTAGAAGACGCCGACCAAACTCGGCCAACCCCGATGCCGAACCTAGTCCTGACCCTAGGTTCCCTACCCTAGAGTTATGTAATAAGTTTGCACAAACCATTTACAAACCTATTAAAACAAGTTATCTTAATAGGCACTTCTTTACCCAATCATGTCCCATAGCCATGAATATTATCAACTTCTATCAATTAGATAATCTTGTTTTCTGCACTCATACCATTAATGAATCCTTGTGTGCAGAGTTCTACAATAACATAATTCGACAAGATAATCTCATGTTTCACACTACTGTCCAAGGGATCCCTCTGTCTATCACCCCTACGTTGTTGAACCGGTTCCTTGGACTACGACCCTCTCAATCCACATTTTGCTGCTATCCACCTAGGAATCCCCCATTTGATCCTCCCTACTCACACATTACCTTAGACACCATCCACTCCTATTTTTATAGGGAAGGACTCCCCGCAAATAAACGTTTCCAAGCCGTTGAACTTCAGGCACAGGACTATGCCCTGTATAGAGTCCTGGTCCGCTGTATCTTACCACTCTCCACTAGAAATCTCGGGACCATGCGACCCTTTCATGCTTTCCTTCTGTATGCCCTAGTCCATCACCTTGACGTAGACATTGGACTCCATATGTTTCATACCATTCTGCATGCGTCCAGTGTCACGACCCAGGGACGAGTATGCACACCGTTCTGCCACATCATCACTTCCCTCCTTCATCACCACGGTCGCGACATTACCGTGGGTGAAATAACCGCTATGACTGATTTCGATGAAATAGGATTTAGGAACTTCTCGTTAGCGGGTCTAGAGGTATCCACCACCGGGGTTCTGAGTTGGAGACGACAGCAGGCCGGGGCTCTGATCGACTCAGACGATGAGGTCGACGTTGACGTCGGAGATCTAGCAGCAGCAGCCCGAGCGCACATAGACGAGCCCGCTCCACCGACACTCTACGAGAGGGTGACACATTTAGAGACAAAGGTTCAGAGCCTCCGAGAGGAGGTCGAGGCCTATCATATCGAGCAGATGGGCGCTCGTAGAGCCGATCGAGAAGTGGCTGATGCACAATTCATTGAAATGATGGCACGATTCGATTCATGGCAGCCTGGCCCATCTGATCATCCCGGTCCCTCGTCCTAAATTTGTTTAGTATTGTACCAGTACCTATTTGACTGCCCCTACTCAGTAGGGTTGACTTATGTTTGACTGTATGACTGTGTTGACTATTCTATGTTATGACTACTGGTTTCTTGTCTATTCAGCAGTTAGGATTGTGCTCTGTAGAATAGATTAACTCTACTATTGATTTTTCTTACTGCTTTACTTGATTTGAAAATCAGTTTCTAAAAATAGAATTTTGAAAAATTGTTTTATTAATTTCAAAATCAGTTTGTTTTAAATCTTTTTTCGACTTAGTTTTCTTTCAAAACTACCCCCTTCAAAACTAGGGCTTTTTCGCAAATGGACTTAGCTTAGGCCCTAACCCTAGAACTGCATGCACCTATAGATTTAGAAGCCAGCATCTCACAAGCACTTTAGGGTACTTTTGGTTGATAACCTAGAAAGGGTTGAGATGCTTAGGTCTTTGCCTTAATTTAAGATGCTTTAAGTCAGTGCATCTGCAGTAATTGGGGCACTAAATACAACTTTTACAGCAATCAAGTTAAGTGTCAAGTTTAGAAAATCTAACTTGAACAGAAACATTTAACTTGACTAACCCTAGCAAAAACTACTGTTTATAACAGTTAGTAAGTAGCTAAATGGGTTAGACAGGTCCCTACAAGAGAAAATCAACTGATTTGGTCTAAGTCTACTCATAAATTGGTTCAGTACAGCAAAATCTTGCAAATATGTTCATTTATGAAAGTCATTTCTTTTATGCAATTTAATTTCTGCAATATATATTTGTTTTTGATAAATGGCAAAGGGGGAGAGATAGGAAAGGAGAGAGTTCAAATTTTTTTTCAAACTCTCAAAATTCTTCAAAAAGTTAGCTACTTTTCAAAGCTTTTCAAAAAACCTTTCTAGAAATACTTAAGTTTTTGTTTTAAGAAAACCCTACTAAGTACTTAAGTACTAAGTTTTGATAAGTATTTCCATAAGTACTTTAAGCTTTTCAAAACTTCCATAAGTACTTTAAAACTTAATTTACTAAGTACTTAAATTATCTCAAAATTTACCAAGTACTTAAATTGTTTCAAAGTTTACTAAGTGCTTAAGCCTTTTTTTTCAAATCCTACTTAAAGTTTTCAAAATTTTTGAGTACTTTGAACATAAGGCTTCAAATTTTTTTAAGTACTCTAAACTTATGTTTTCAAAAAAATTCCTCTATGAACTTTTAAAACATAAGTTATCAAAAGACTTCCAAAGTATCTAAACTTAAGTTTTCAAAGTTCAAAATCTAAGTAAAGTTTTTTTTAACTTAGAACCCCACGACGTTTTGAAAATTCTAGGGGAAGATTCCCTCCAGGGGGAGGGAACAAATTTTTATGCTTTTATTAAACTTAACTTTTTGAACTAGGGTTGCCATAAATCAAAAAGGGGGAGATTGTTGGTGCAGAAAGCACCAAAGTCAAACCTGTGTTTTGATAATGGCAACAGGATTCAAAAGTTAAGTCTTACTTGTTATCTAACACGTCACTTGAGTGTGCAGAGTAAAAAGCACTAGCGAAGGACTGCTAGGCACTGGCGAAGGAATGCCAGAGTAAAAAGCCCTAGCGAAGGACTGCTAGGCACTAGCGAAGGAATGCCAGAGTGAAAAGCCCTAGCGAAGGACTGCTAGGCACTGGCGAAGGAATGCCAGAGTGAGAAGCCCTAGCGAAGGAATGCTAGGCACCGGGCGAAGGACAGTTCGGCATCTAAGACCTGACAAAGGACCGTCAAGCAAAAGTCCAACCAGAGGAACGGTTGGCATCAGGTACACTCTCCCGAGAGGAGTAGGTGAGGACGCGTTCCCCGTCGAGGGAACAGTAGGCGTCGGTTCGACCTAGGGTTCCATTTTGGAGACCCAAAGTCAGAACCAAGACAGCTAAGGCTGTATAATCTAATACTTTATTGTTTTATTGTGTTTTGGACTAACCCTGGATGCAGGACCGAAGGAACGTGTGTCTGCAGCTCAGAAAGCCTCAAAGGAGTGAGGCAATGGCTGAGTAGGGTGCCCGGAGTGTCCCGGGCGCCCCCAAGGTGCATACAAAACAAGGCAACTAAGAAGGGCTTCGAACAGCTGCTGGGCGGGGCGCCCCTAGCGTCCCGGGCGCCCCCATGCGCAAGCCTCGAACCAGAAGCCAGCGAAGCGAAGGAATAAAACTTGACCCGGTCAATACGGGCGCCCCGGTCAAACCTGATCCCGATTTTGAAGGGATCAGACGCTGACCGAGACTGTGACGAATCGAGTGACATGTGGGGGGCGCCCCCAGGCCCTATATAAAGGGCCCTCAACCCCAAGCTTCGAACAACAACTTCATACAACGCTTCCACGCTCTTCTGCTCTCGCGCCTTGCTCCGGAAACTGCCCAACTCGAGCCGACGACGTCACGCTGCTCCGGAAAAGGTCAACCCACAATCGGACGTCGGTAAAAGAAGAGTATTTTTTAATTATTTAGTTTACTGCTCTGAATTTGTAAATCAATCCTTGTAAACTATTATTGCGCCTAATATAGAATTGCCCAAAGTAAACGGTCAACGACCGTGGGCCTTGGAGTAGGAGTCGACCCAGGCTCCGAACCAAGTAAAATCGATAGTGTTTCTGTGTGATTTGTGTTCGTAATTTCCGCTGCGTACTTGCTCTAAGTTTTCCGAAAAAAACGATTTCCGATATTCACCCCCTTCTATCAGTTCTCTCGATCCAACAAGTCTTAGTAGGTCAAGATTGATCAGATGCTAGGAAACGGAAAGTCCAACAAGTCACTGATGATTTTATGGTTGGGAAAAGGAATCCTAACTTGAGTTCAGAGTTAAGAGTTGGGCAATCGATTGACGCAATCGATTGAGAGCCTCTTCGTGAAGCATTGAAGGTGTTAAATTGATTGGTCAATTGATTTGGCATAGGTTTTCATGAAAGCATAAGTGGTTGTTGAATTGATTAACTTAATCAATTCAGCATGCTCAATCGATTGAGAGCCTTTTTCGCAAGGTATAGTAAGTTACTAAATTGATTAGCCTAATCGATTCAACGTGGCCAATCGATTGGAAGCCTTTTCACGAGAGCATAGAAGGTGCTAGAATCAATCAGGGCAATCAATTGAGTGGTTTTCACGAAGAACATGGAAGGTGTTGGAATCGATTAGAGGGATCAATTGATTTGATTAGGCCAATCAATTGGTGTTTCATGAAGAATAGAAAGCTTCATAATTGATTAATTTAATCAATTAGAAGCTAGTAATCGATTGATATAGCTCACCAATCGATTAGTCTAGCAAACAAGAGTTGTTCTGTAATTTTTGAATAGTCAATCTGACGTGGCATCAATTGGGGGTAATGCTAATCGATTATGAGACGTTTTCCAACTTGAAAGGAACTCTAGAAAAGGAGAGTTTGTGGACATTTGAAGATGTTGGTTGTTGAGAAGTTAGAAGTGAAGTGCGACTACATTTCAATCTATCAAGAGATATTTCTAAGCAACAAGATAGCATTCTAAGCAAAGTTTCATTATTGTTAAATTGTTTTCGATTTCCATTGTATTTTCTTTTGCTTTTCTTGTTATATCCTTGAGCATGAGCTTGTACGAGGTTTCTCCACCTATGAAATTTTTTTGAGAATGAGTCATTCATAGTAAAGCTATGAGTGTAAGGAGTAGACCCTTCTTTCTAAAGATCAAAATTTACTTTGTCGAATGGTGGAGGTGCTTAGGTGTCGTAACCAAACTCCATTTTTGAATTTAACACTCTTGATGATGGCTTCTTGAAATTAAGGTTTCTTCAATTCCTTCTATTAGTGATATGAGAGAAGTGTCCTAAGGCAATCGCCTTATGATTGTAATCATTTATTTTAATAAATGAATATTCACTATTTGAGTATACATGTTTGTGTATTTGATTGAGATCTTAAACTCATTTACTGAATGTCCACAATATAATTCACAGCATGAGAGAATTTGTGATGAATTCACAACTAGTGATTATCTCTACATGTGCAATTGTGAAGTATTGAAATTGTCCCTAATCGATGAATTGATAAATACGGACACTATCAATTCTGTTGAGACTAGCATGGGTTATTCTCTAATCAGCTGATTCTCACTGGCTGGTGACATTGAGATGTCCGGAGATAAACATGAATGCTAGTTAAGGGAACTAGTTCATTGGAGTGACTGGCTGTAAAACTTCATATGGTAGTCTACATATAGATATGTCAGTGAAGTTCTTACTGCATTTAAGTGCGATGTTCCTTTGACTTGCGGTGTTCAAGTCATCTTGGTCATGGAGACTTATACTTTGACATCTTAAGCAAGCATCTCCAAGGAGGTGTGGACCTAGGATGATTGGGTATAAGCCGAAGTGCCCGAAGATGTTTGAACAGCCTACAAAGGATTCACTACTCCTTGCGAGGAGATGTATACCCGAGGCCTATCGTCGGATTGTTACTCGAAGCCTCTGGCCAGAGCATGACATGTTCAGAGTATGAATCTCTTAAATATATGAGAGTAATTAGAATCCGTAGGACGAGAAAATGTTACTTGGGCTAGGTGTGACGTAGTCAGCCAAGTGGGGACTGACACACATAGACCATGTCCTGAACCAAGTGGGTATAAGATGGTGAAGGGAATGGGGCACGATTCATTATAGCTGCTGAAGGGTTTCAGAATTGTTTCTGAGGTCAACCGTTGATCTTTTGATTAATTGGGGATCATGATGTACTACTAGGTGCCACTCATGATCGTTCTATAATTGATTAATTATAGACGGCCAACATAAATCGAAAGCCTATTTAGTCACACTCACTACGAGTAATCCGAGGGATTTAAAACGAGTTGAAAATTGGATTTTCCAATCAAGAGAGATTAGGTTTGGTTGAGCCAAACGATAAGTCGAATCTGAATTTTTCAGAGACGCATCGGAAGCGTAAAATGGCTAAGTCTTTTGAAGACTTAATAGATGAATTAAATAAGTTTAATTCATTGGGGCGTGGCTTGGATGGGCCGACCAAAGAGGGCCTCCATCCTCTTTGCTTGGCCAGCCACAACAAAGGGAGAGAACCAAGTTTTTGGATCAATTTATAAAATAAACCAAGTGTGGTTTGTTTTATAATAAACCAAGGTTTGGTTTATTTCTTCATGGAAATTAAAATGAACCATGGATTGGTTTATTTTATATAATCAATCATGGATTGATTTACCATGATAAGGAAATTTATTCCATAGGAGAGAAGAGACTTAATTGATTTTTATCATGAATTAAATTATGATTTTAACCATGATAAAAAATCAAACTTGGCATGATGGAATAAGTTATTCCATATTTGAGAGGCTTAATGGTTGAGAGGCTACTATATAAAGGACCCAAGGCAAGGCTTGAAAAATAATCGAAGAGATGAAGGCATAGGCTCTCTCCCTCTCTTTCTCTCCTTCTCTTCTCCCCTTCTTGCCGTGCGCCAACTAGCCCCAAGAAGGAGCACCAGCCGGCCACCCCTGCCCTTTCCCTGCCGACCACCACCTGCTGCTGGAGAAGGAAGCTCCGGCCATCTCTTGGCCGGAAGAAGGTGCTGCCGGAATTAGAGTTTGCCGCAAGGATCTTTTTGCCGCAAGCCTCTTCTTTTGCTTCGCCGAAATTTTGATTCCGGCCATCCTTTTGTGGTTAGTCTTCCGACTTCTCTCTTAGTTTTTCTCGTTGCGTTCTCGGAGAATCTAGTAGTTCTCGAGAACACGAAACTCGTGGCTTTGCGAAGTCATCCCGAAGATACTCGGCGTGGACGCGAATAGAGGCGGAGCTTCCAAGGGACGCTTACGGTTGGATCTCGTCCCTTCCTTCGAGTTACGCGAGGTAATACATAAATTAGTTTACGTTTCTATAAAATTTTAAATATATGATCATGTCTACACAAGATAAAATTGCATGCTTAGATGTGTGGTTAAATAATTTGAGAAATTACTTATGCTAAACCTTCCGCTGCATGTAATTAATTTTTAAAATTACGAACCCGCATCCATGTCAACATGCACCCGGTCCCAACACCTTCTTCTTCCTCTAGCTCTTGCTCTCTTGGCGATGAGTCCAAAGAAGAGTAACCTTGCTCTGATACCACTTGTTAGGACCGGTAGGAGAGCTAGAGGGAGTGATTAGCTCCGATCTTTGCTCGATGAAGATTTGTTGCGGCGGAAGACTTGAGCAATGTTAACACCTCGATTTACTTGGTATCCACCTCTTTGAGGTGACTAATCTAAGGATCCGCTCTTCCTCACTCTTTCATACACTATGAAAAATCTCCTTCGTGAGGTGGAGAAACCTCTTACAAGCTTATAAGAAAAAACACTCAAGAACAAGCAAATACAATAGAAATCTTACAAGATTTGTACAAATTAGCTCTCTTTGCTTTTCTTGCATTCTTCAAGCTTAGAATCGCCTCTTGATCCTTGAAAATGCAGCAGCACTAAGCTCTATGGCGTCACTTGAAATGGCGATGAAGAAGGTGAAGAGAGTCTAAGGAATCCCGGAGCGATGCCGCTTCAAACCTGTGTGAAAACCGTATATACCCGCGACCTAGGGTTCCCTAATCGATTACCACGTCAGACATAGTCATTCAACGACTAGTTTTTGAAGCATAATTGATTAGATCTTAATTGATTGCGGAATCGATTCAGTACCTTTCTGTGCTTTCGCGTAATACCGCTGTAATCGATTACCATCCTCCTTAATCGATTACTCAATCGATTAAGAGGAGGCTGAATCGATTTAGCCTGCTTCTGTTCTCGCAACCCATTTCTCCCAATCGATTCACTCCTTCCTTAATCGATCACCCAATTAATTAAGAAGGCTTATGTACGTGAGAAACTAACACCAATCGATTACTCAATCAATTGACCCCAACCCTAACTTATGTGCACAAGTCTTGGGTTCCCTTGCCTAATCCGGTCACCCGTGACCTATTAGGACTTCCTCACCAAGTGTCTAATCAAACCTTTGACCGACTTGGATTTTCACTTGCCTAGTTCCCAACTAGAACTTAACCTAGTTCCCAACTAGGTTTGCCTAACCCTCGAATTAGGTCTAGTCTCTCGGTAGACTTCTACCTTGCCAACGTGCGATCTCCCCGATCCACCTGGACTTCACCTAGTCCCACTAGGTGTGCCTAGTCCAACTAGGACTTTTCTCGTGCCAGCGTGTGATCTCCCCGATCCACCTGGACTTCACCTAGTCCTATTAGGTGTGCCTAGTCCCACTAGGATATTTTCCGTGCCAGTGTGCGATCTCCCCGATCCACCTGGACTTCACCTAGTCCTACTAGGACTTTTCTCGTGTCAGCATGCGATCTCCCCAATCCACCTGGACTTTACCTAGTCCCACTAGGTCTTTTCCAGTCAAGTCTTTAGTCAACATTGACCCACTTGACTCACACGATATTCAAACATTATACGACATTCAAACATCATTATCAAACATCAAAACTTAAGTTTACCAAGCTTACCAAACATAAACTCACCCGAGCCTAATCAAACTAGGTCAACCTTGACCTAACAAAGATTGCACCAACAATCTCTCCCTTTTTGATGTTTGACAATATATTTGAGAAAGACTAATCCCTATTAGCTTTTCAATCTCTCCCCCTTTGACATGCTCTAAACCTTTATCATTACACCAACAATGATCTTTTGAGTTCCTAAAAGTTTAGGAAATCTCAACTTGAGGTTATGAGATTTTGATATTCAAAACTTGAATCAAAACCTTTCCTTAACCCTATAGTTTTCACTAAACCATCTCCCTTTTTGATTTCATAATGAAATTTACCCAAATATACTTATAATAGTATTCCAAGGGGCTAGGGATTGTTAGGTTACTCAAAATTGGGTTAAAGGACTGAAATTAGACAATTTCAGTTATACAAATTGATTAGTGTTGGAAACTAATCGATTAATTGTGCCTTAATCGATCACTAGATCGATTATGGTTGCCCTTAATCGATCAGCGTATGGATTACACGAGTTTCTATGCTCGTAGAAAAGGTTCGCCAATCGATTGACCAATCGATTGGTTACTGTCCTAATCGATCACCTGATTGATTGGAAGTTTCTGATTTCTAAAAATAATTTTAGGTCGAATTTCAGAAACTCCTAAATAATTCTACAAAATTTGAAAAATCCTAAAATTTTGTGTAGACATTATTTATGACATATACTATCATGGAAAAATAGTTTTCTATGAAAATAACTTTCATTTTCAAAGATTTGACACAAAATTAGAAACCATTGAGATACTTTAATGTTTCACTCTATTTTGTATCCTATTCATCAATGATGCATTCTATCAAAAGATAGTCTTCACCAAGGTTTTCCAAGATAGTTTTGAAATGGTTTTCAAAAATAATTTCCAACCATATTCTTTGGACTAAATGCACATGACTTGTACATTAGCTTTCCCAATGATTGTAATTCATTTAAATTCATATTTTGATGAACCTAAAACATAATAAGATGCACATTAATCAACACCTTAAGTTTTATTCATTAACCTAACATCTCACTTGTTTCTAAAGTGTCTCAAAACACACACGAGTCAATTTATGGTCTTGTGAGATGTGAAAGTCATGTTCTCCCTAAATTAAGGGTTCATACATTTCTACCTCAACATTATAAACATTGATCATCTACCTAGGATGCCAAGTAATGCCAATGTCTTTAATTTCAATAAAAATTAAATTAATGCATGATCTTGACTATGACATGCATCATATGAGCATTTTCAAAAGAAAACATATAGCTAGATGATGCATGTATAACTTGACATGTGATATTTTCATAAGAAAATATGAATAATGAATTATGATGTCATGGCATGTGATAGGGTATATAAATCATGGCATAATAGCATAAATGAAAATACCTAGATTTCCTATCTAAATATCAATAACTCATCGTCAATCCATTGATAATCCTAATTTTACCCTTAATTTTCCAAGATAATGCCAAAACTCGCCAACTTGGCATATCTTTGGGTTCTAACTTAGTTGTGCCAACATTATTTAGTTCAATCTTCCAAAAAATATAGTTTGACACAATTTTACTCTGTCAAAAGTAAACAAATGACTTCTTCATTTTCAAGGTTAGTAAATCCTTGAAAATACCCCAAGTGTCAACTTCATCAAGGTTGAGTTAATCACCTTTCCAATTTTGAGTTGACACTCCCTAGACCTATCTAGGGTGTGGTAAACACACTCTTAGGAACCCAAAATCTATTGGTGCTCCTTGAGTGCTCTAGGTATTCACTAGGGATAACTCCCTCGATACCTTCCTAATGACTTTTCTAGGCTTCTCCGAAGCATTAGTCATGTTGATCTTGTCTTGGTCAACTCTAGGGATGGCTTCCCTTGTGACCTTGACTTGACTCCTAGACCTAGATTGAGTTCCATACCTATATGGAACTCTACGGTAAGATGGACCATTATTCTTGGCTTTAGGTTTGTCTCCCAAATCATTCTTGCCCTTAAAGGGTCCTTGATTTCCTAAATCTAGGTTTTGATCCTTAGATCCCTTAAGAAGATTTTCTATTCTTTTGAGAGATTTGTCTAATTTCTCAAGTTTTGATCTCAAAACTTGATTTTCAATCATTACTTCATCAAGGCTTAGTTTTCTAGTATAGCTCTGGCAATTTTTCTTCTTGGCTTTGGATTTGTTAGGTCTACCATGGAATGTTCTAACTTGTTCCCTATCCTTTATCCTTATATGTGGTAGTCCTAGCATGGAAGACTCTATAGTTCTCCTTAGGTGTTTCATGCCTCTTATTTTCACGATAAATGACATTAAAATGATAAACATGATTTTTAGCATGCATTTTATCATGATGAAAATAAGTATCATTACCTAAAGGTACCTTAGAGTTACTCTTGGAGGCTCTCCCTTGATTTGAGCTCCTCCTCTTGGCTTTGGTCGGATCCTTCCCCTTTAGACATTGATTTAGATAATGTCCTCTTTGATTGCATGAAAGCACACAATGTGCTTCTTATTCTTCTGTACCTCGGGGTTGACCTCCTTTGGCTTCTCCTTGGTCTTGGGTGCCACTTGCACCTTCCTTTTGACAAATTTGGGATACTTACTCTTGTAGTGCCCTCTTTTCCTACACTCAAAGCAAATAATATCATTTTTATTTTGACAAATTGAAATTTCTATACCTTTGCTTGTAGGGGTGTCACATGACTCTTCACTCGATCCGGAGGTAGAAGTTTCTTCTTTTTCCGGAGTTAAAGATCTTTGCTCCCCCTCAATCCCAGAGGTAGAGGCATCTTGAATTTCCTCCTCGACCAATGCTTCTTGAATTTCCTCCTTGGATGTTGAGCATCTCTCAACTTTCGAGTCCTCTTCATTTGATGAATCTCCCTCTTCGGATTTGTCTTGATTTGGTAAAGTGGAGGGGTCTTCATGAAGCTTGGTCAACTTGCTCCAAAGCTCCATGGCGTCTTGATAATCTCCAATTTGGCTCAAGATTGTGCTTGGTAATAAATTAACCAAAATTTTGGTTATCTTATCGTTGGCCTCACACCACTTGATTTGCTCTTCATTCCATTTGGTCTTCTTGAGGAGCTTTCCATTAGAGTTTGTTGAAGATTTAAAACCTCCATTAGAGCAAACCATTGCTCTATCTCCATCATAAAGAAATTTTCAATCTTTGTCTTCCAAATATCAAAATTTACTTTGTTGAATGGTGGAGGTGCTCGGGTTTTGTAGCCAAACTCCATTTTTAAATTTAACCCTTTTGATGATTGCTTCTTGAAATTAGGATTTCTTTAATTCCTTCTTCCTCTAACTTTTGCTCTCTTGGCGATGAGTCCAAAGAAGATCAACCTTGCTCTGATACCACTTGATAGGACAAGTAGGAAAGCTAGAGGGGGTGATTAGCTCTGATCTTTGCTCGATAAAGATTTATTGCGGCGGAAGACTTGAGCAATACTAACACCTCGATTTACTTAGTATCCACCTCTTTGGGGTGACTAATCCAAGGATCTTCTCTTCCTCACTCTCTCATACACTATGAAAGATCTTCTTCTTGAGGTGGAGAAACCTCTTATAAGCTTACAAGAAGAAACACTCAAGAACAAGCAAATACAATAGAAATCTTACAAGATTTGTACAAATTAGCTCTCTTTGCTTTTCTTGCTTTCTTCAAGCTTGGAATCGCCTCTTGATCCTTAGAAATGCAGCAGCACTAAGCTCCATAACCTCACTTGAAATGGCGAAGATGAAGGTGAGAGCATCGAAGGAATGTCGGAGCAATGCATCTTCAAACATGTGTGAAAACCCTATATACCCGCGACCTAGGGTTCCTTAATTGATTACCACATCAGACTTAGTCGTTCAATGGCTATTTTTTTAAAGCTTAATTGATTAGCCAATCAATTAAGAAAGTCTTAATCGAATGCTAAATCGATTCAGCACCTTTCTATGCTTTCGTGCAATATCGCTGTAATCGATTGACCAATCGATTATCATCCTCCTTAATCGATTGCCCAATAGATTCAGTCTGCTTCTGTTCTCACAACCCATTTCTCCCAATCGATTACCCAATCGATTCACTCCTTCCTTAATTGATCACCCAATCAATTAAGAAGGCTTCTGTTCGCGAGAAACCAATGTCAATCGATTACTCAATCGATTGAGCCCAACCCTAACTTGTGTGCACAAGTCTAGGGTTCCCTTGCCTATCCTCGGTCAACCGTGACCTGTTAGGACTTCCTCACCAAATGTCTGATCAAACCTTTGACCGACTTGGATTTTTCCCTGCCTAGTTCCCAACTAGGACTTAACCTAGTTCCCAACCAAGTTTGCCTAACCCTCGAGTTAGGTCTAGTCTCTCGTAGACTTCCACTTTGCCAACATGCGATCACCCCGATCCACCTGGACTTCACTTAGCCCCACTAGGTGTGCCTTGTCCCACTAGGATTTTTCATGTGTCAACGTGTGATCTCCCCGATCCATCTGGACTTCACCTAGTCCCACTAGGATGATTTTTTTCCATGCTAGCGTGCGATCTCCTCGATCTACCTGGACGTCACCTATTCCCACTAGGATTTTTCCTGTGCCAGCATGCGATCTTCCTGATCCACCTGCACTTCACCTAGTCTCACTAGGTGTGCCTAGTCCCACTTGGTCTTTCCTAGTCATGTCTCTAGTCAACCTTGACTCACTTAACTCACACGATATTCAAACATCATATGACATTCAAACATCATTATCAAACATCGAAACTTAAGCTTACCAAACTCACTCGAGCCTAGTCAAATTAAGTCAACTCTGACCTAACAAAGATTGCACCAACAAGAGACACTAGAGATTTATTTGATTACAACCAAGGCAGTTGCTAATCCAAGATGTTGAAAAGCTCTACTAAAATACTCTTTCATTATATGTGGAGAAGCCTCTTACAATCTTTGGAAAAGTCCTAGAAAGTCTAGGAAATTGAATACAAGTTGTTGTTATTTCTTTTTAGCTCTAGGGGCTATTTATAGCCTAAAACAAATGTTAACGTTGTGCTAACGTGGCATTGAGGTGCCTCAGTTGTGATCTAAGGTGTCTTAGTTGGATAAGTTTTATCTACGGCAGTTAATGCTAACTTTGGATAATTTTTTATCTGAGACACCTCAGTTCCCACCAGAGGCGTCTCAGTTCTTACTTAAGGCACCTCGAGTTCTAACTGAAGCGCCTCAGTTTCAGATTGCGACAAAAGTAATTTTGCTCATTTGAGGCTCCTCCAAAGGCATCCGAGGTGCCTCAATTAACCTTTTGGTCAAAGTCAACTTTTGAGTTGACTTTTATCCGTCTTCGTTCGCTTAGGTGATTTTCAGTCGTCTAGAGTTGAACTCACCTGAATCTAACTCCGACCTTCTCCTTGAACTGACTTCCTCCTCGATTTCTCGTCGCTCGGATGTCATGTATGTCCTTCTCATCTATTGGTGTACTCTTCCACAATTTCTTCATCCCTCGGATGCACCGAGCGCATCGGCTCCCTTCCCCGTGCCATCCTTCTCGCTCACCGCGTCTTCTGCTCAATTTCTTGTGCTTATAAACTCTTGCACACTTAGACACAAGGATCAAACCAACCAAGACCTAACTTGACTCAGTTGATCATATCAAAACTAACCCGAGGCACTTACAATCTATCCCTTTTTGATGTGCATCAACCCAAGTTAAATTAAGATAAATTAAAACACAAAACAACATTATTTTATGAAAAATAACAAAAAAATATAGCACTTAATTTCAACCGATTTTGCAATGTAGAGCTCCCACTTAACTTAATACTCATAACTCTATTGGTGACGGAAGCACCAGATCGAGCATGATTTTGATAATGGTAAAGGGTTCAAAGTTAAGTTTGTATGGTAATCTAATGGATTTATTAAATGTGTAGGAAAGTCCTAGTTTAGCTAGGCACGAAGTCCTGGCCAAGGGTTGGGCACCGAAGACCTGACCATGGGTTGGGGACAACGACCTGGTTCGAGGAATTGGGCGCTCCTGGTCGGGGACTGGGCACCGAAGACCTGATCCGGAAGATCGGGTAGAAGACTTAGCCGAGCGAAGAATACAGACAGAAGTAGAGACAGGTCGAGGTATGGACGTCTCGAGATCCGGGAGTTTCGGAAGCTGTGCAAAAGTCCAACCAGAGGAGTCGGTTGGAAAAAAGGTAACTTCTCCAGAGTGGAGTAGATGAGGATGTGTTCACTGGAAGAGGGAACAGTAGGCGTTGGTTCGACCTAGGATTTCATTTGAAATCCAAAGTCAGAACTAGACAACTCTAGCTGTCATCTATGCATGCACTTACTATACACTATTATGTTTTTGGACTAACCTTGATTGCAGGCTAAAGGAACCAGCTGCTGCGATCACTGGTGCCTGAGAGGGCTCAGGCGCCCAAGAACCCAGGCACCTGAGAGGACTCAGGCACCCCAGAGGGGATTTTTCAGCCGTTGGCGAAGCCGAGTTGGTGGTCGCTGGTTGGACGCGCCACGTCAACTCCCAAGCGCCCGAGAGCTCCCAGGCGCTCAAAAAGAGGATAAAGTTTGGCCCAGTCTACGGATAACGATGCGGCCGAAACGGTAACGTGGAGGGCACCCCTATAGCCTCTCAGGCGCTCGAGTAGCAGTATAAAAGGGGTTTCAGCCCCTTGCTTCTAATCATCAATTCAAGCTCTCGAAATCACAATGATAAAGCTTCCGTGCTCAAGTTCTCCGTGCCCAAAAAGTTCAAGATCAACGACACGCCGCTTCTTCAATGAAATTCTTTCTTTAAGTGTTGTTGGTACAATTTCATTCTTTCTGTACTTAATCATTATTCTTGTATTCCATTTACGAATTATAGTATTTTCCAATGAAAACGGTCAAGGACCGTGGGCCTTGAAGTAAGAGCTGTCACAGACTCTGAATCAAGTAAAAAATAAGGTGTTAGCAATGTTTTTGACTTACTTATTTCCACTGCATCGAATCTAATTTATCCGAAAAATGTTATTGATATTCACCCCCCCCCCCCTATCGATCACAACGATCCCACAAGTGATATCAGAGCGGGTGACTCAATCTCGGCGAAACCACCAATTGAGCAATTTTTTTTTAAATTTTCTCGTTATTTTCTATCAGAAAAGGTATTATTGCATTTTTCTGATATTTCTTTTTATTCTTTTTTTGTTCGTGGATTTTCTCATTTTTCTCGAAGTTGGTGCAACACCACTCGGGATTTAATACTTATACTTATATACTGCACTACTAATCCAAGACCAAATCTTGGAACCAATTTGTTGTTTTTGTTTCCTCTCAGAATTTTCCATGCCCAGCAAGAAGGTTACAGCACTGCCCGACCACCTCTCTTCTCAAGAGAGGATTTCTCCTACTGGAAGAGCCGTATGGAGGTCCACCTGAAAAATCAGGTGGAGATGTAAATAATCATCCAGGTTAGACTGGACATCCCGAAGAACGCACAAGGCGAACCTCTAGGATACATAAAGTGGGATGCTCCTCTGAAGAAAAAGATTGAAGCGGAAGCCAAGGCAACACAAACCTTCCAGTGTGGCCTAACCAAAGAAGAACTCAACTGCGTCTACCCTTTCAACAGTACAAAGGAGCTTTGGAATAAGCTGATCGAGCTGCACGAAGGAACGTCGGATACAAGAATCAGTAAACGGGATCTTCTACTCAACAAACTCTACAACATGATGATGCAAGACGGCAAAACTGCTGCACAGCTTCATGCACGTATCCAAGAACTAATGAACGACCTTCACACCATCGGCCACAAGGTAGAGAACCGAGACCTAATCAGGCATGCTTTGAATTTTTTTCCCCCAAAAACTTTTTGTGGGCATCTATGGTAGATGCGTACAAGGTTTCGAGGAATTTGGTAAAAATTAAATTAGACGAGTTATTTTTAGAATTAGAATTACACGAGCAGACTAACTCACAGAGGTCGAGAAAGGTGTCGCTCTTTTTACAGGTAAAGTCCCGGAATAACTAAAGAAGAAGAAGCTGCAACCGATATCCGAGTCTGATTTCGACTTAGAATCTGGCGACGACGACATCAACCATCCTGAGCTAGTCAGAATTACTACAAGATGGTCAAAGGGCAGAGAAAGAAGAAAAAGGTAGTTCAGCTAAAGGATGATCCAACTAAACCAAACACCAGTCAAAAAGGCTAGATCGACATCACCTGTTATGGGTGCAACAAGAAGGGTCACTTCAAATCGAAGTGTCCCAACTTAAAGGAGGCCTTCTTAAAGGAGGCCAAGAAGACCCAAAGGAAGAAGGCACTTTAAGCTACGTGGAACGAGTCGCCTTCAGAGGACGAAGAAGAAGCACCTCAATCCAACCTCCTCGCATTGACTACTTCGGAAGAACTCAACACCGATTCAAAATTAGAACCAGAAGAAAGTCACGGAACCGGAATGCTATCAATATCAAAAGATGACCAAATCACGATAAGAGGTTATCCCGAATCTCAATTATATGATTTAATTTCCTATTTGTCATGTAAGTTGGCCAAAGCCAACGTTTAGGTTGAGTCCCTCCAACAGGAGATAAAAGTCTTAAAGGAGGAGGCCAACTCAAGCTCCTTGACTGAGACTATTCAGGAAGGAATCTCAACTCAAGTTCAACAACTTTGTAGGACCGGTGCCGTCGATAGAGGGGGGGTGAATATCGACCGTGAAAATTACTCGCGGAAACTTCGTAGAAAACTTTAGTTCGTTCTGGACTCAGAGTTAGTAGCAGCGAAAAACAAGCAGAACGAAGAAAACAGTAATACAAGGACACAGCGGGATTATTTACTTGGTTCCCAACCACCCAGGGTTAGTACGTCCAAGGCCTATGTACTCGGCGTGAGTCCACTATTGGTCTCCTTTCTGGAATTTCCGGAGGCGGAGAAAACCCGTCTTACAGTGTATAATTACAAGCAACAATAATTTGAAAGTTAAGTACGGAATAACCAAAAGCAAACCGAACAAGAATCTGAAACTTGGCCGATCTGGACCTCCGAAGTGCCGCGCACTTCCTCCTGGAGCCTCCCGGTCGTAAAGCCTCGTTTCTAGCGCGTTGTCGTCGGTCGGAATGATCAGAATGGCTCTGGAATGTTGTGTTTGATGCAGAGGGGTCGAAGCCCCTTATATAGGCCTCCTGGGGGCGCCCCGGAAGACTCGGTCAAACATTATCCTTGCGCCTACCTCGCCGCGGGTGATAAGATAATTGACCAAGGTGCCCTGGACCTCCGGGGCGCCCTCATGATGGCTTATCTGTGTTTTGGGTTCGAAACTGCAAATACAGCTTTGAACCAGGGCGCCTCGGACGCTCAGGGCACACTGCTTGACACCTGTTCTGCCTGCTTCATCATAACTGCTTTTTTACCTTTGGCTCAGGGCGCCCTGGTTGGTGAGGGCGACCTCCCTGATGGGGGTGCCCTGCTTCAGGGCATCCAGCCCTTGTTCCGCTTGCTTTGTCTTCCAATCTTGGTACCTGCAAGATACACAAACACAAAGCATATATACATATAATATTGGTCTTAAGGACTTGGTTCTGACTTCGGATCTCCACGAAACCCTAGGTCGAACCGGCACGAGTTCCTATCCCCGAGAACTCGCCCTTCACCTACTCCTTTCAGGAGACGGTTGCCACCCAGTCCTTCGGATGGACTTTTGCTTAGCCTCCGATTACTCCGGATCTCGAGACGCCCACACCCTGACCCGTCTCTACTCCTGTTCTTAGTCATCGCTCAGCTAAGTTGCTTAGTCCCTCGGACCAAGTCTTCATTTCCTGGCCGTCCTTCGCCAGGTGCCTAGCAGCCCTTCGCTAGGTCTTTGTTACCAAGCGGTCCTTCGCCTGGTGCCTAGCAATCCTTCGCTAGGTCTTCTATACCTAGCAGCCCTTCGCTAGGTGGCTAGCAGCCCTTCGCTAGGTCTTAAGGTTACGATACCTAGCAGCCCTTCGCTAGGTGCCTAGCAGCCCTTCGCTAGGTCTTGAGGTTTCGATACCTAGCAACCCTTCGCTAGGTGCCCAGCAGCCCTTCGCTGGGACTTAGGGTTTCTATGCTTAGTTTAACTAGGACTTTTCTTCAGCTAAGGTTACTTCTCTCTTACTCCCCTTTGTCTGTTCAATGTATCACTGACTTAAGTTTATTTTCAAACATTAAAATACTTAAAGAGGAATATCATTGATGCAACTTGCACCAACAAACTTGAGGAAAAGAATTCCTCCTTCTCAAGTGAAGGAACATAGTGTTGCGCTAGAATGGTTTACCTCGGGTTCCAAGAATTTTGACATGATTCTTGAAAAATAGAAATCCGTTCTCAACCGATCCGGACTTGGTTACCGAACCAACTCACGTTACAAATCTTATTATTCAGTATTGAACCAAACTAGAACCCGAGTCCAAGCATGGGTTCCGAAGTTAAGCTTGACTAATCAAGCAGGACCAAATTACTATTGGATCCCCAAGGACAAGATTCACATCCTAGATAGTCCATATCGAGGCTTTAGTCCAAGGGGAGCTAATAGAAAAATTATTTTTATAATTAGATGATTTCCTTGCATATTTTTTTCCTGAATTATTACTTGATGTTTGTTTATTTATTTTCTGCAAAAAATGTCATGCTTAAAAATAGAAATGGTTAGATAAGGACCCGGACTTGATTGAAACTTACACAACCTAGTATTAGGGTGGGGTGAGATGATAGTACGTTAGAGAAGCTTGTATAAAGAGTCAGGTAGGGTAAGGCGTACTCTATTTGGTCTTTTTAGTCCGGTGGAACTAGCCAAAGCTACCTCGCCATATCCTCGACTAGTTAAACCAGGGCTTCTCATAAAGTAATTTGAAAATAAAATTTCTATAAAAGGCTTTGTCTAGGAAAGGGTCATTGCTCCGATAACCAAGAAGACCCCTGTGCCTCGCCAAGACCTAAAAGCTGATTATTGAAATATATTTTCAATTTACTAATTGTTAAACTTGAATCTAACTCAAGGTTCAATCAAATCATAGTTTTTAACTTAAACTCAAAAGATAAAATTAATGCATCTTAAAAAACAGATAAGGATACTTTGTTTCGTCACTTAGAAATGGGTGAGATACTTAGGAACTAAAAGTTTAGTCCAACACAACCAACCTCACAAAACAAATTAATTTCACCTTTAACTTGTTACACCTAATTTATAATTTCAAAATTCAACTTAAATAATTTTCAAAGTTCAACCTTAATAATTTTCAAAATTCAACTTTAATAATTTTTCAAAATTAAACTTAAATAATTTTCAAAATCCAACTTAAAAAATTTTTAAATTCAAATTTAACTTAACACATTTTTTAAAATTCAAATTAAACATTTTTCAAATTCAACTTAAATCAATTTTAAAATTCAAATTAAACATTTTTCAAATTTAACTTAACAAAATTTTCAAAATTCAAATTAAACATTTTTCAAATTCAACTTAAATAATTTCTAAAATTTCAAATTAAACATTTTTCAAATTCAACTTAAACAATTTTTAAAAATTCAAATTAATTTTTTTTTCAAATTTAACATAACAAACTTTTCAAACTTCAAATTAAATATTTTTCAAATTTAACTTTACAAATTTTTTAAAATCCAAATTAAACATTTTTCAAATTCAACTTAAATAATTTTTAAAAATTCAAATTAAACATTTTTCAAATTTAACTTAACAAAATTTTCAAAATTCAAATTAAACATTTTTCAAATTCAACTTAAATAATTTTTTAAAATTCAAATTAAATATTTTTCAAAATTTAACTTTAACATTTTTTAACTTAACCTTTTTAAAATCCTTAACTAAATTGTATGCTTAATTACTATTTATGCATTGTCAAAAATAGTCAAACAGATTCCGAAATCACCCAGGTGCCCAATACATTCGAAAATTGCCCCGATCCAAGTTTTGAAATGCCCTAGTTTTGAAAAACTAGGGTTGCACATGCGAACTCAGGCGCCCGAGAAGTACTCGGGTGCCTAATACTTTAACTCTGGCACTGCATGGTCTTCGAGGCACCCTTGGTTTTACAAAACCACTGGCGCCAGTCAAACCCACTGCAAAAACCTGACTTCGAGCGCCCGAGTAGCTACTCGGGCGCCTCAACCTCTTTCTGACCCAGGCGCCTGGTCGAGGTTATATAAGCCCTCGCTAACAACCTTCAACCCCACACCAAAACATCCTCTCTACTCTCCTTCTCTTCACTTTTAAGGCATTCCCAAGCAGCCGCAATCAACCAAAAGCCTTCCTCCCTTCCTAATCTCCGACTATGCCTCCTTAGTAAGATTTTTTAGTCTTAAACTTGTCCTTAAATTTTAGATTTGTAATCATTATGCCATTTGTTTTGATTAGCAAGCGTCGTGTTACTGAGACTGACCCCGTTGTTGAACCTAACCCTGACCCTATGTTCCCTTCATTAGCCCTCTTTATCAAGTTTGCAACCATTACATATAAACCACTCAAAATCAACTATCTTAGTAGAAATTTCTTTAACCAATCCTGTCCTTTAGCTGTAAATGCCATTAACTACTACCAACTTGACCAATCAGTGTACTGTAACAGTTCAATAAACACAATCTTATGTGCTAAGTTTTATAATAACTTGGTCAAAATTGATGACTTTTGCTATTCTACCATGGTTCAGTCCCTTCCAGTCACCATCACTCCTACCTTATTTACTAGATTTCTTAGACTACCTCCTTCTCAGTCCACTTTTATTTGCTACCCTCCTACGAACCTTCCCTTTCCTGCACCCTACTCCCACATCACCCTTGACACACTTTACTCCTATTTTTACTGGGGTGTGAGAGATCCGACAGTGCAGAACTTTTGATCTGTCGATCTGCGTATCCAAGACTACACACTCTATCGAGTCTTGGTCCGCTGTATTCTACCCCTGACCTCTCGGGATGTAGCGGTCATGCGATCTTTCCACTCCTTCCTACTCTATGTCTTGATCCACCACCTAGACATAGACATCGGACTTCATATGTTCCAGACGATCATTTACGCGTCCAATGTCTCTACCCAATCGAGAGTGTGGACACCTTATTGTCACATCTTGACCACACTCTTCCACTATTATGGACGTGATATTTCTGTCGGAGAGATCATTAGGATGACAGAGTTCGATGAAGTAGGGTCTAGGAACTTCTCCCTAGCAGTAGTAGACGTCTCGGCTACCGGGGCCATCTCATGGAGACGATGAGACACTCCACCACAGGATGACTCAGAGGACGATGAGGACATCGATGTTACGGGCCTCACTGTCGAGATTGAGGAGCAGATGTAGCAGTCTCCACCACCCCCTCGTCCTTTTACTAAGGACCAGTGCCTCACTCGGATTGAGCAGGAGGTCCACAGTCGTCGAGAGAAGATGGAGGCCCATCATATAGAGAGGATGAACACCGATTAGGTCCGACACGTGGAGAGGCTAGCAGCAGATCAGGCCCACCATGCAGAGATGATGGCTATGTTTCGTTCATGGCATCTAGGCCCTTCTTGGTATCCGGGCCCTTCTTCATAGTCTAGCATTGTACTTTGACTATGGATCTGAATTTGACGTGTCTTTTGACCTCTCCTACTTAGTTGATACTGATCGACCTTTATTGACTTGTCTGCTTATTTGAATGTGCTCAGTAGAATAGGTTTTTTCATTTATGTGTTTTTAATGATTCCTGACATTTTTTTAATCATTTTTCAATAAATTATTAACTATCTTTAAAAAAATCATTTTTAAATATTATTTTAAATTTTTTATTTAATTTTTTGACTTAGTTTTTCAAAAATTTACCCCCTTTAAAACTAGAGATTTCTTCGTTATGGACTTAGCTTAAGACTTAACCCTAGTTTGCATATTCCTATAGATTTAGAAGCCAGCATCTCACAAGCACATTAGGATACTTTGATTGACAACTTGGATTAGGTTGAAATGCTTAGGTCTATACCTTAACTTAAGATGCTTTAAGTCAGTGCATCAAAAGCAATTGGGACAATAAATATAATTGAACAACAATCAAGTTATGTAATCAAACTTAGAAAGTCTAACTTGATCAGACTACTTAACTTTACTAACACAAGTGAAAGCTACTATTTTATAACAGTTAGCAAGTAACAAAATGAGTTAGATAGGGACTTAAGGAATTAAGATTTGATTATTTTTAAATTATTTTTACAAATTTATTGCATGATTTATTTTTTTTATCATGCTTGGACTCAATAGGAATATCAACTTGGTTCAAATCCTGTTCCTTAGCATTAATTTTTAGTTATTGCTGAATATTTTATAATTTATTACTTGTTGCCTATCATTTGCTTTCTTAAAAATTAACACTTGATTTTTTATAATAACTTTTTTCTTTTCAAAATTTTCTTATGGTTTTGCAAAACTCATAGGCTCTGATACTCAAATTTTTTTCATTACCTTTAATCAAAATTCTCTTTAAAAGAAAGAGGAAAGAAAAATAAATATATTTTCAGAAAGAATATCTACTGTAAAATTTTTTTGATATACAACAAAGGGGGAGAGTAGAAAAAGTAATGTTAAAAATCAAATTTTTTTCTTTTTCAAAGAAACTTTGTTTTCGAACGGAAGTTTATTTTTAAGGAAAACTCTATTTTTTCCCAAAAATATTTTGACCTTAACTTAGAGTTTTATTTTAATTTAGAGTTTTTTTTATACTCAGAAGTCTTTCAAAACACTTTTTTTTATACTTAGAATTATTTTTCAAAGTGATGAACATTTTTATACTTAGAATTTTTAAAAAATTAAAAAATCTTTTAAATTGAAAATTACATATTTTTTCAAAAGCTTCAGGGGGAGAATTTCAGATCAAGGGGGAGCTTTATGCACGATTTTAATTTTGCAAGATTTTTTACTTTTCAAAAAATTGTAAATGTTTTAAAAACAAGGGGGAGTTCACTTATCAAGGGGAAGAGTTAAAAAAATTTTCAAATTTTTTTATGTCTTAAGAAAATTACCCTAATATTGAATTTATCACTTAACTGTGGTTTATTTCTTGTTCATAGTTTTTAATTTAACTTTTGAACTAGGTTGTCATAAATCAAAAAGGGGAAGATTGTTGGTGCCGGAAGCACCATATCGAGCCTGGTTTTGATAATGGCAAAGGACTCAAAGTTAAGTTTGTATGGTGATCTAACGGATTTATTAAGTGTGCAGGAAAGTCCTAGTTTAGCTAGGCACGAAGTCTTGGCCAAGGTATGGGGACCGAAGACCTGACTGAGGGTTGGGCATGAAGACCTAGTTCGAGGAATTAGGATGAAGTCCTAGTCGGGGACTGGGCACCGAAGACCTGATCTGGAAGATTAGGCAGAAGACTTAGCCGAGCGAAAGACTACGGAAAAAAGTAGAGACGGGTCGAGCTATGGACGTCTCATGATCCGAGAGTTTCGGAGGCCGAGCAAAAGTCCAACTAGAGGAGTCGGTTAGCAAAAGCTAACTTTTCCAGAGTGGAGTAGGTGAGGGCGCGCCCCTCGTAAGAGGGAACAGTAGGCGTCGGTTTGACCTAAGATTTCATTTGAAATCCAAAGTTAGAACCAGACGGCTCTAGCTGTCATCTATGCATGCATTTACTATACTATTCTGGAAGTGAACGACGAGGATAATGAATCACCAAAACACAACCCAGGATGACGATGACGAGGAGAGGATGTCAGCGTCTACGAAATTAACACGAGCGTAAAGGGAATGCACCGGAGAACGTTTTGGTGGAGCCCTCTCCGACGCTCAAGTCAGAGATCTTTCTTCTAGGGAAGAAAACGAGAAACTAAGGTTGCGTTTGGTACGTTTGTTTTTCATTTTCCACAGAAAATGCGATTTTTCCAGAAAACGTGTTTGGTTTGCATTTTCCAAATTTATTTTTCAGAAAAAAATATAGCATTTTCTGAAAAATTAGAGAATGAAATAAAGTCATTTTCTAAAAAATGAGAAAATATGATTTTTCAAAGAATAAAAATAGAAAATGAAGCAAACCAAATGCTCCCTAAAGTATTCACCTTATCAAAACTTACTCAATTTACCTGGGTACCGAAGCATGTTATATACCTGACGCCTCCCCCCCCCCCCCCCCCCACGTATCTCCACCTCCACCCCCATGTTTCATGGTCATCAGTTATTTGACAGCTGTTCTCTTCTCCCTGATGGCTGGTAACGACCACCGTGACTATTAAGATCATCATTACCACACGTTACAAACAATAATTACCTGCTGAACTTCCTGTTCTGGAAGGAGGGGAGGGTACTTCAAGCTTTGTTCTCTTATCCCTAAGCTGTTCTTTGGACTCCACTCTCCCGAGTTAGTCTCAGAGTCTTACCTTCCGAACTGAGTTCGGGGACCTTCCTCACTCCCGCGAGATAGTCTCGGGAACCAAGCTCCCGGTCTAGCACCGGGGCTCTAGCCTGGCTGGCACTGCCACATAGCTTTCTCGTGTCACGTGTCCTACCCCATTACTCATCCCTATCACAAGTTCCCCCTTTCAAGTCTAATCGAAGGTAGTGAGGCGGACTGATTAGGTTGGTAGCACGATGAGCAAAAACGCAATATATGCGGGGCACACATTATCATTCCTTCTTTCTTAACGACTTGTCGGGTCATAGGAATCGAAACATTCGTCCCTTGGCCCGAGATAATCGTTTGAGTCAACCCAAGAGTCTTTATGAGTTCCAAGGCCCTGTACTAATGGTTGTCCATCACCCATTAAGGGTGCATGGGGTATATTAATTATAAGAGAATTTTCCTGCGAACGGATTACTGCCACGTGGCAGGGTCCTTTCTACGTGATTTTCCTCCGATACGCTTAGTCGGGTCATACCAACCAACGACTATAATGAACTGCGACGCCTCAAGATTTGTGGCTCTCACCATCCATGCATCGTGCATCTATTCCCTCGCACTATAGCTGCTCCTTCCCTATAAAAAGGGGAGGTGGAGTCGGCCTTCCGTTTTCTTGCACTGCCGATTATTAGAACTTGTGCCTCCTCCTGCCTTTGCCTGCTAGAGCTTATCCTTCTTGTGTAAGTCCTATCTTCTTGCATTTTCTTCCTTTCTTCAAGATCATGGGCAAGGAAGGAAAGGAAAAGAAAGGTCAGGGTAAGAAGGAGAAACCTGAAGGTGAGGAGACTTATCATCCGGAGTGGTACGAAGTCACTTCGTCCAAGGTTAAACCCAATACCCTGAGAGCCGCTTGTGAGACCTATGGCATCCCGACAAAGCTAGAAGTTAGGGTTCCTAGGATCGACCAATCTCCGATAGAACCCCCCCTAAGGTTTTTACACTCTCTTCTTAGGGTAGGTAGGGTTCAGCCTCCATTTTCCAATCCCTCCTTTTTTTTCATGGTCATCTCCAAGTATTTCGATGTTCCCTGACACTAAATGGCTCCATACGCCTTCGCTTAGATGGGCAGGGCGTTCATCCTATTTAAATTGTTTGGCATACCCTTGACGCCCCGTTCCTTTCATTACTTCTTCCTCCCCCAACCTGGCATCCAGGGGAGCCTTTAGTTTTATTGCTCATCCTGACCATAAATTTATAGGTGGCCTCCCTTCTTCCCATAAGGGGTGGAAGGAGCATTTCTTTATAATCCAGATTTCTGAGCGTCCTTTTTATCCAATTTGCTGGCGAGAAGATTTATGCTCTCCTCTAGATTTGGGCAACTTCCATCGAGATTAGGGGTACCAGCGACCCAGGAGCATCTTAGCTGAAATGGAGTTCCACGACCCTAACCTAGTTCAATGTGAAGAGCTCCTGTATCAGGCTGGGATTAGCCCCAAAATCACTGGCCTTAGTCACGACCTCCGTAAGTTTATTGTTTTATTAAATATTTATCTATTTTAACTGATATTCTATTGTTTGTATGTTACAGAAGCCATCATGCTTGCTCGAGCGATGAGCAAACTGCTCAAGTGGGAGCTCGTAGATGAGAGGGGTCTCGCTCCCCCACCAGCTCCTACAATCTTAGCGGTCGAGCCTTCCGAGGACTCAGAGCAAACTAAAAGCCAAGAGGCTCCTGCCACCAAGCTACCCGCTGCTCGAGAAGTTGATCCTTCTTCTGCCTCTGCTAGAGCAGGAGGTGATGGGGAACCACCAGCTCGAGTTCTTAGGTCGGCGATAGCGCCAACCCAGAAAGTAGATGCTCTCCCTGTCACACGAAGAAGACTCATCCTGCTTGAGGAGGAGGAAGAGAGCAAGTTGTAAACTTCCTGTCATAAGAGGAGGATGAGAACCAGTTCAGCTCGGGCTCTGGAGGGAGAGGAGGATGTTATTCCCCTCTCCAAACGTTATCGGAGGGCGGCACCTGATGTTATAGAGCCCAAGGGTGAGACTGAGTCGTCTGCCAGGGAGGTCCGCTCCCTTCCTCCCTCACCCCGAGTTCCCGACTCCCATGGCAGTCCCAAAGGCAAGAGGGCAAGGTCAGAAGAGATGGAATTCACTAGTGCCCGCCTGCGCCGGAGGGTACAAGCAGCTGAGAAGGCGGCCACATTGGGTTTTTAACCTGTACAATTTAGGGAGCGGCCACAGGAGGGTCATCATTCTGAAGAGGCCTCCTCCAGTACTGACGACAGGGCTCCCGGTCTGTCTATCGTCCCCTACTCAGCGCCGAGCCTCCTGCCTCTTACCCCTCATCGCTTCAAGGCTACGTTCGGCATACCTTCTCCAAGGAGCCGGGAGGCTATAAGGGGATAGACCGAGGAACACCTTACTTCCCTCAGAGAGATGACCTCGGCTAGGGTGATCGCCAGCCTATACAAGTCACTGCTGAAGGTAAGGTTCCCTGTATCCGTTTTTATTATCTTTATCCTCCTCTCTGACTCTTATTGTTTCTTGTGTTAAGTTGCTTCCGAGTGCCTTCTTTTGGGTCGGCGAATGTCTCCCGAGTAGGAGACTAAAATCCTGCACCAGCAAGTGACGGAGCTGAAGGTGGAGGTGTACCGGGCCCACCGGGCAGACCAAATGCAAGCAGAGGTTAGCAGAGATCTCTGGGTCAAGGTGGACCACTGCCTAAACACCCTCTTGCCCTTCGAGTCCTCTCTGCATAACACCCACCATCGGGAACACGTTTTGTCAAAGAGGGAGACAACCCTCTCTACAGAAGTGAATCAGCTGACCCGAGAGAGGGGACGACTCCAAGCTCAGGAGAAGAATGTTGGACTGGTGCCGTCGATAAAGGGGGGGTGAATATCGACCGTAAAACTTCTCGCGGAAATTCGTCCTTCGTAGACTTTCGAAATTCGTTCTACTCAAGGAGTTAGTAGCACAGCGGAAAATAACACAGAAAAATAAAAGACGACACAACTCAGAATGCACACGGGATTTACTTGGTTTCCAACCCCCCAGGGTCAGTACATCCAAGGCCTAAGCACGGGAACGCCTGTCCACTAGTGGTCTCCTTTCCGGACTTTCCGGAGGTGGAGAAACTCATCTTACAGTGCACAGATTACAATCAAAAGATATATAAAAATAATTGTAGAATTTAAATTCAAACCAAAAAGAGTTGACGACTCGGCCGATCTGGAACTCCGAAGTGTCGTACACTTCCTCCCGGAGCTTCCTTGGTCGTAGAGCCTCGTCGTTAGCGCTTTGTCGTCAGTCAGAAAGCTCAGAATGAATCTTGGAAGTTGTGTGTCGAGCTGAGGGGTCGAAGCCCCTTTTATTGGTTTCATTGGGGTGCCTGTGTTGAAGGGGGCGCCTCATACAGCTTGGTCAAAGCTTATCACCTCGCCGAACTCGCAGCAGCTGATAAGGCTCTTGACCAGGGCGCCCTGAACCATTGAGGCGCCTCATTGAACACAGGTGCCTGCTTCAATGAGGCGCCTGGGTCCATTAGGGTGCCTCCTTCAATGGGGGCGCCCAGGAGCGCTTTTCCAGCCTCGTTTGTTTGGTTGTTTGCCTACTTTATCTTCACTTTTAGGTACCTACAAGATATATAAATACAAGGCAAATACACATACAATCTTAGCCTTAACGAAATGGTTCTGACTTCGGATTTTCGCAAACACTAGGTCGAACCGACGCATGTTCCCACCCCCGGGAACGCGCCTTTCACCTACTCCTCTCAGGAGACGGTTGCCACCCAGTCCATTCGGGTGGACTTTTGCTTAGCCTTCGATACTCTCGAATCTCGAGACTGTTGGTGCTTAGATGGCTATAGAGGGGGGGTGAATGTAGCCAGACACTAAACTTAGCTCTTTAAATTTCTTCTGCACTTAACGATTAGCAACAGCAGCGGAAACAAAACAAAACAGAGAAACAGAATTGCAGAACCTAAAACCCTAAACTAAGCACAAGCTCAAGACGCTAACAAGGAGGATTTATAAGGTTCAGGGATAACTTGCCCCTAGTCCTTGGCGTGCCCGTAAGGTGGGCGATCCCTTGATCGTCGGCAGATCAAGCCCCGAGAAATCCGGATAAATCAATCCTCCTTCTCGGTGGAGTAACCTCTCCACACAATGTCTCAACAGATATGATATGAGAAGCACAGAGACAATAAAACACACTTACAGAGCACAATGAACACATACAGAAACACTTCACCGAGCCCACTCAGCACAACTCTCACGCAAGAGCTCCCAGCTCTTCGTGTCTACTTGCTGATGGACTCACCAAGTTCTCCTCTGCTTCAAGGTGCTCAAGTTGTAGAAGCTTCAAAGGATTCGTAAGAGTATGATTCAAGGTGCACAGTGATTGCCAAAGGATGATCAAGTGTTGCTGCAACAGAGAACTCCCCTTTCTCTTCATCGCCAGCCAACACTTAACCCAGCTGCCCAACGCTAGGTCACAGACGCTCCTCTGCAGCTCCCAGCTGCTCATCTGCAACTGTCCAGCTACCTTGAGCTCTCCTCAGCCGAGCCCCAGTCAGCCCCAGGTCAGCTTCCAGCCATTGCCAGCAGCGCCCGTCGTAACCTGCGATGGAAAACTACCAAACCTGATGTAGCAAAAGACACCAGTTGACTCTCCTTAAGTGTTTGAATCCTTCCTGTCTGACCTGCACACTGATCAGAGGCTTAGAAAATGGGTATCAAACAATATCAGCAGTGTATCAGAGGAAATCAGATCGCGATCAAAACTTTGACAGCGCATTTTGAATTAAAGTTCAGCTTATGATCGGTCACCGGACCGATCAGAGAGGTCCCTGATCGGTCACCGGATCGATCAGGGTAAGCTCAGACCGATCAGGCTCCAGCCTGAACGGTCCACAGTGAGAAACCAAGAATCGCGGGATTCTTGTGATTGATCACCCTGACCGATCACAAATGGTGGATCGGTCACCGGACCGATCCATGGCAGTGCTGGGATTCCCAGCCTTCGCAGGCTAAACTCACTGATCGGTCACCAGACCGATCAGGTTGTGGCCTGATCGGTCTGGGGACTGATCAGGGCACTCCCTGGCTGATCAGGTTCCATCCTGATCAGTCATAAGGGGGAACTCGTGATATTTGAATGATCAGCCTGACCGATCATGGTTCCTCTCTGATCGTTCCCCAGAACGATCAGGACCCGAACAGAAGCCAAACAAAGTTTCTCTGTTCTCTCCCTGATCGGTCCCCAAACCGATCAGCCCTCTCTGGATCGGTCACCAGACCGATCCACAATAGGAGTTGCGCCAATCTCCCTGATCGGTCACCAGATCAATCCAGAGACTTCCAATCCAACCCTAAGTCAAGAGAACTGGCTCCCTAGCCTTCTCTGACTCATGCTCAGTCCCCCGGACCAAGACTCCGTGCCCAGCTTCACTCACCAGGACTTCACCTAGTCCCACTAGGTGTGCCTAGTCCCACTAGGTCTTTTCCACGTCACCTAGTCCCATTAGGTGTGCCTAGTCCCACTAGGTCTTTTCCACCTAGTCTCATTAGGTGTGCCTAGTCCCACTAGGTCTTTTCCACTTCACCTAGTCCCACTAGGTCTTTTCCCATGCTAGCGTGCAATCTCCAGATCCACCTGGACTTCATCCGAATTCATTCAACCAAACTTAAATCGTTGTCAACACCAAAACAACAATCGGGCCAGACTGCATCAACAATCTCCCTTTTTTTGTTGTTTGACAACCCCAATTTAAGTTTAGGTATTAGATCAATTGAAGTCAATTCAATTATCGTAAGGGAATCAAGATCCTCCCCCTACAAAATCACAGCCCTAAACTTAATCAATCATTCTCTCCCCCTTTGTCAAACATCGAAAAGGGTGTGGTTATTAACCTTAAGTGAGGGTCTCTCCCTAAACCTAAAATAATCAAAGGTTAATCTTGAATTGCATATGAAAATATATACAGAATAATATCATGGTCAAACATGTATATGCTTCATATGACAAGTAGTAATGCAGCTTCATCAGACTGATGATTGATATAGAAAAACTTCTGATTTATCCATGAACGATCAATTTTCAGAGAAATTTCTGTAATTCTGATTCGTTCAAGATCAGACTACATTAACAATTGAAATTCCATAACAGGGGGGTAGATTTCATCAACATTTGATATTTCAGAAAAATTTCTGAACCATGGTTTGGGTTTCTTGACTGAAAATTATTCCTCATCAAGGAGCAAGAGATCAAGAGACATGATTCAAACACCCCGTTCATATGAATTTCAAATATTTCAACACGGGTTTGTATCGAATCAGTATTATATTTGCTCCAAGTATGATGAGTATGTTCCAATTGTAATTGGTTTGTATCAGACTTGTGTGTAGTATGATAATTAAACTGATACAATTTGGTGAAAGGTGATCAGACTGAGGAGTAGTCTTATACCTTTGGAACGATCTGGGAGTTCCCTGATCAACACTAATATGATCGGTCACCAAACCGATCAGAATGATCCCTGATCGATCACCAGACCGATCAGGGTGAGTCCTGATCGGTCGATGGACCAATCAGGTCTGATACAGAAGGTTTTCTGAAACTGATCAGTTTCAGAAACAGGTTTGTTTCAACTCTAAACCCTTCCCAAACCCTAACTCAATTAGATTTAATTACTTTGGTTCTAAACATAGAGTCCCTTAACCAAAATGTATATTTTCATATCAAAGGGAAAAATCATCAAAGACATTCATTTCCTTGGGGGTTAAACTTCTTAAAAACAGGCATGCACACGTTTGCATCAACATGTTTTAAGTGAGTTCAAAATATATGTCAAGTCTATAATCCCCAAAACATGTTTGCATAAAACCATTTGAGCAGAAAATTAATACTCATGAATAACACATTTCCAATGACAATATAACTTGAGAGTAAAGCCCATACATACTAAGTTTTAAAGTGTGATTTCGAAAACCATGGTAAGCTTGAATGTGATGAGCTAGATGTTGGGGATACATGTGTATATATCCTAAGTCCTAGAACCTTAATTTAGTTTGATATAAAGAGGGCACTAAATCAAAGAGCTTAAGTAGTGAATGTTAAAGCTCATGTTCTTTGTTTGTGCCTTATTAGTACAAACTATGTGTTAATCCTTGTTCTTTAGCATGCATTCATACAATAAAATCATGGCACACTCAGCTAGGTTCAACTCCAAAAATATTTAGGAAAACTTAAGCCTAAGATATATCATAAGGAAAAAAACTGTTATTCTAACTTAGACCTCAGATTACCATAACCATAAAACTTGCAATTATGAGGCTAAACATCCTAGGCAATTCATATTTCTAATTCAAGTTCGTATCATCAACCCAAAACATGTTTACACAGTAAATTTGTATCCAAAAATAATTTTCCACCAATCATTTGTTTGGAGCACCCATTATCAAGAACCCATGTTGATAGAATGCTCCCCCTCAAATACAGCTATACAATTCTAAAGATAGAGGTTTTAGGTACCTAAATTTTGGGACCTAAAGTATCAACAATGAAGGACTTAGGCACTCATGCCTTAGTCTTTTTCTTTCTAACCTTTTGACCCCTAGAATTATTTCGTGATCTAAAATGGGTTCTAGTTATATGACACTAGGTTCTTTAGGTTGGTAACCCAAGTCAACCTTGTTGTAAGCCGCCTTTTGTGAGTTTAAGATCATATCTAGGGTTTTCGAGCTTGTTGAAAATTTCTCAAGAATATTCTTGAGATTTTCAATTTCACCCTTCAAACCCTTATTTTCATCCTCAAGATTTTTAACATGCAAGTCATCAATTACCTCATCCTTAGAGGTTTTCAATTCCTCTACTTCTAATCTTAATGATTTAACTTTATTCTTAGATTTTTTGAGTAGACTAGTTAAGCATGCTATTGTTCTATAACACTTGTCTAACTCGGGAGAGATTACCTCTTCATCATCCGAAGATGATGAAGGTGCGGTTGAGGAGATACTCGCTTCGTCTTCACTCTCCTTGTTTGACTCCTCTAAGGCGACTAAAGCCACGTGATAGTGGGTCTTTTCCTCCTCCTTGTCCTTCTTCTTCTCCTTGTTCTTCTTCTTGTTGTCACCTGCCACTAAAGCAATACCTTTCTCCTTTGGACTTTTGTTAGAGATCTCATGTAGTTCCATTTCATAAAATAGAGCTTCTAACTTAACAAAAGATAAATCCCTGGAAACCTTGTAAGCATCCACCATGGATAACCACAAGGCGTTCCTAGGGAAAGATTTGAGGATATACCTTACAAGATCTCGATTTTCCATCTTTTCATTGATGGAATGCAAGCCGTTGAGGATCTCTTTGAATCTTCCATGGAGTTTACTTACCTTTTCATTTTCTTCCATGGAAAAGTTTTGAAGTTGGCTGAGAAGGAGGTCCTTCTTGGCTATCCGGGTTTCATGCGTTCCTTCATGGAGCTCAATGATTTTGTTCCAAAGGTCTTTAGCACTTGTGAAAGGACCCACCTTGATCAACTCCTCCTTGGTCATCCCACATTGCAAGGTGACCACAGGTTTAGCATCGTCTTCTCCCTTCTGGACTTGCTCAGCCGACCACCTTGAGAACTCGAGCTCTTTTCCTTCATTATCCTTTGGAGGGGAAAACTCCTCCTTGACAGCGAACCACATAGAGATGTTCATCTTGAGGTAATACTCCATCTTTGACCTCCAATGTTGAAAATTTGATCCGTCGAAGAAGGGCGGTCTGCTGGTGCTAAAACCTTCTCTCAAAGCCATCGTTGTAAGCTCTCGGATATTAAGCCGTTTAAGAAGAGCCCCAAGTTTTGATACCACTTGTTGGTGCTTGGATAGATATAGAGGGGGGGTGAATGTAGCCAGACACTAAACTTAGCTCTTTAAATTTCTTCTGCACATAACGGTTAGCAACAGCAGCGGAAACAAAACAAAACAGAGAAACAGAATTGTAGAACCTAAAACCCTAAACTAAGCACAAGCTCAAGTCGCTAACAAGGAGGATTTACAAGGTTCGGGGATAACATGCGCATAGTCCTTGGCATGCCCGTAAGGTGGGCGATCCCTTGATCGTCGGCAGATCAAGCCCCGAGAAATCCGAATAAATCAATCCTCCTTCTCGGTGGAGTAACCTCTCCACACAATGTCTCAACAGATATGATATGAGAAGCACAGAGACAATAAAACACACTTACAGAGCACAATGAACACAGACAGAAACACTTCACCGAGCCCACTCAGCACAACTCTCACGCAAGAGCTCCCAGCTCTTCGTGTCTGCTTGCCGATGGACTCACCAAGTTCTCCTCTACTTCAAGATGCTCAAGTTGTAGAAGCTTCAAAGGATTCGCAAGAGTATGATTCAAGGTGCACAGTGATTGCCAAAGGATGATCAAGTGTTGCTGCAATAGAGAACTCCCCTTTCTCTTCATCGCCAGCCAACACATAACCCAGCTGCCCAACGCCAGGTCACAGACACTCCTCTGCAGCTCCCAGCTGCTCATCTGCAACTGCCCAGCTACCCTGACCTCTCCTGGACTCCCTGAGCTCTCCTTAGCCGAGCCCCAGTCAGCCCAGGTCAGCTTCCAGCCGTTGCCTGCAACGCCCGTTGTAACCTGCGATGGAAAACTGCCAAACCTAATGTAGCAAAAGACACCAGTTGACTCTTCTTGAGTGTTTGAATCCTTCCTGTCTGACCTGCACATTGATCAGAGGCTTAGCAAATGGGTATCAAACAATATCAGCAGTGTATCAGAGGAAATCAGATCGCGATCAGAACTCTGACAGCGCATTTTGAATTAAAGTTCAGCTTCTGATCGGTTACCGCACCGATCAGAGAGGTCCCTGATCGGTCACCGGATCGATCAGGGTAAGCTCAGACCGATCAGGCTCCAGCCTGATCGGTCCACAGTGAGAAACCAAGAATCGCGGGATTCTTGTGATCGATCTCGCTGACCGATCACAGATGGTGGATCGGTCACCGGACTGATCCACACCATCGGTCACCGGACCGATCCACGGCAGTGCTGGGATTCCCAGCCTTCGCAGGATAAACTCACTGATCGGTCACCAAACTGATCAGCTTGTGGCCTGATTGGTCTAGGGACTGATCAGGGCACTCCTTGACCGATCAGGTTCCATCCTGATCGATCATAAGGGGGAACGCACGATATTTGAACGATCAGCCTTACCGATCATGGTTCCTCTCTCATTGTTCCCCAGAATGATCAGGACCCGAACAGAAGCCAAACAATGTTTCTTTGTTCTTTGCCTGATCGGTCCCTATACCGATCAACCCTCTCTGGATCGGTCACCAGACCGATCCACAACAGGAGTTCGTGCCAATCTCCCTGATCGGTCACCAGACCAATCCAGAGGCTTCCAATCCAACCCTAAGCCAAGAGAACGGGCTCCCTAGCCTTCTCTGACTCGTGCTCAGTCCCCCGGACCAAGACTCCGTGCCCAGCTTCACTCACCGGGACTTCACCTAATCCCACTAGATGTGCCTAGTCCCACTAGGTCTTTTCCACTTCACCTAGTCCCACTAGGTGTGCCTAGTCCCACTAGGTCTTTTCCACTTCACCTAGTCCAACTAGGTCTTTTCCACCTAGTCCCACTAGGTGTGCCTAGTCCCACTAGGTCTTTTCCACTTCACCTAGTCCCACTAGGTGTGCCTAGTCCCACTTGGTCTTTTCCCATGCCAGCGTGCGATCTCCCGATCTACCTGGACTTCATCCGAATTCATTCAACCAAACTTAAATCGTTGTCAACACCAAAATAACAATCGGGTCAGATTGCATCAACAGAGACGTCCGAACCTCGACCCGTCTCTACTTCTATTCTTGATCATCGCTCAACTAAGTTGCTCAATCCCTCGGACCAAGACTTCGTGCCCAAACCCTAGGTCCAGGACTTAGGTGCCCAACCCTCGGCCAGGACTTAGTGCCCAATTTCACGAACTAGGACTTAGTGCCCAACCCTCGGTCAGGTCTTAGATGCACAACCCTCGGTCAGGACTTAGTGCCCAATTCTTAGAACCAGGACTTAGTGCCTAGGTTAACTAGGACTTTAGTTCACTTTGGTACTCTTCTCTTGACTCACTCTTCCCTTGTTCAATGTATCACTGACTTAAGTATATTGCCAAACATTGAAACACTTAGAGGAGGACATCACTGATGCATCTTGCACCAACAAAGAAACTGTTGGAGGGCGTCCACCTCTTAGAGTCATCCACCAAGGCACTCAATGGTCAAATCCGAGAGCAAATGGACCAGCTGGCGAAGAAGGAAACCGTGATACAAGCTGCTACTGCTCACGTATCTGACTTACAGAAAGACCTCAGCCGAACTAAGTCCCGCCAATCGACCACCACAGAGCAGCTTGAGGAGTGTTGGCGGCCCAGGGTTAGATATCGTTCAAACCAGTTGGGTTGAAGACTGCTCGACATCAAGTCTTAGAGGAATTAAATAATTACAAGGCTGACGAGGAGTCTTGGTAGGCAGCGGCAGAGGAGGTATTCAAGGCCCAATTCCTCCAATCTGAGAAGTTTGGCGATATTTTGGCCGACCAAGTGCTGAAGCGGCTCAAGCAAGGCTTCGATGGAGCTATCCAACAACTTCAGTGAGCCAATGCACTAAAGTCGGATATCAATCTGGGCTTCCTTAGCGTCGGCCAAGTCTAGGAGGAGCTTTCGGCTGAGAAGAAGAAACTGTAGTTTTTTTTTTCAAAAGGCCTTAGGGTGTGTAAAACTGATATGTGGAATGAAATTAATTTATTTTCCGCACCTTGCTTTGCACCTGTCTTGCGTGTTGTCTTTTGCTTCGCCTCTTTTACTGAGTTCTTGTAAAACTCTTTGAAACCACAACATTTGTTAGTTTAACCTTAAGGAGGAGGCGGGTACTTGGTGCATCTTACCCTCCTACCCTGGTCGGGACAAGATTTGACTTCGCCTAATTAAGCGAAGATCTCCTCATGCGCCACAGTCCTGTCCTTACCTAATCCTTCTGGTTGCCCATGAGAGCTTGGGTTGATTCCCGCTAGGCATCCCCAGAACTTCGGCTAGGTCCACACATCTGGGGCTTCTCCTGGCTGGGCATCCTTGGTGCCTTAACCAGGTCTACCTGTCTTGGGCATCCTCAGTACCACAAGATAGTAGGAGCTTGGGCTTCTCTCGACTGGGCATCCTCAACGCCTCGGCCAAGTCTACACATCTTGAGCATCCTCGGCACCACAAAATGGTAGGAGCTTGGACTGCTCCCGGTCGGACATCCTCGACACCTCAGCCAGGTCTACACATCTTGGGCATCATCGACACCACAAGATAGTAGGAGCTTGGGTTGCTCCATTTGGTCTTAGCGAGATATTTCTTTTGTTTCTTTAATTGCTCAAGATTCAAGGAAATACAAATAGGCTTACAAAAACATGGTCCACTCACCCGGCTCACCAGATGCAATATAGCTGGAGGTGACTTGCATTTTATGGTCTCCCCAACCTTTTGCCTTCAACATTTTGTAAATAATAGCTACCTCCTGCAAGCTTTTTAACGATGATGTAAGGTTCACTCCATTGAGGCTCGAGCTTTCCAGTGTCGCCGACTGGTTTGGTTCTTTTCTAGACCTTATCCCTGAGCTGAAAAGTTCGAGTGATCATTCGATGATTGTACACTTGTTGCATACGTTGGCGGTACACAGCTAGTCGAGCAGCTGCTTTGTCTCGCACTTCTGTTACTAGGTCTAGATAGATTAGTCGTTCCTGATCATTATCTTCCTTGTAGTAGTGTTGTCATCAAGTTGACACATCGCCTACTTCCACAGGAATTACCGCTTCTGCACCATAGACTAAATTGAGGGGACTTTGTCCGGTCCCTTCCTTGGGAGTGGTGCGGTACGACCACAAGACACTCGGGAGTTTTCAACCCAACTACCTCCGGCATGGTCCAGCTTTATCTTGAGCCCCCTAATGATTTCCCGATTGACGACATCCGCTTAGCCGTTACCTTGAGGATAAGCGACTGGGGTAAAGACCTGGCGAATACCTAGCCCTTCACACCACTCTCTAAGCTTGCGCCCTGTAAACTGTCTGTCGTTATCCGATACCAATTTATGAGGAATTCCATACCTACAAATTAACTATGTCTTTCCACAGGATCTTCATCACGGCGACTTCCGTGATACGGGCGAGCGGCTCAGCCTCGACCCATTTGGAAAAGTAGTTGACTAATACCAATAGGAACTTTTTCTGCTGAGGTCCGATTGGGAAAGGACCCACAATATCCATTCCCCACAGATCGAAGGGGCATGAGACAGTAGCGGTTCGTAGTAGTTCAATCAGGCTGTAAGTAATATGTTGATGCTTTTGACAGGCTTTGCACCCGACAACAAATTTAGTAGCGTCCGCTTGCAACGTGGGCCAAAAGTATCCGGCAAGAATAATCTTTCTGGCCATGGACCTTCCCCAGATATGACTTCCACATATGGCTTCATGAACCTCCTGCATAATGTACTCAGTATCTCCTAGACCAATACATTTAAGCATTGGTCGGGCAAATGCTCTTTTATACAGATGATCTCTGACCAGCGTGAATCTGGAAGCCCTGTGACGAAAAAGTCAAACTTACTTATCACGCGCTAACACTATTCCATTGCGTAAGAATTCCACATAAGGTTCTCTCCAGTCAGGTGATACAGTATCCACAGCTTCTCCTTCGATCAGGGCCATGACTTCTTCTGGAGCACTAGGTTCTTCCAGCATCTATAGTGCAAGGGAGGTCGCAAATTTGGCTAGCTCGTCTGCGTTGACATTATTCGCTCGAGCTATCTTCCGCAAAATGACTTCAATAAAAGAAGATTTCAATTGCTCATACATAGTCACATACTTTTGCAAGCGCTCATTCCAAATCTCAAACTCCCCTCTTAATTGTTGAGCCTCGAGCTAAAAGTTTGAATGTAACATAAGTCGGGTAGCCCCTACCTGCTTGGCTGCTTAAAGCCCAGCTAGTATTGTCTCATACTCAGCTTCGTTATTGGTGGCTTGAAAGTTGAGTTGGATGGAGAGTTGTAGTACATCTCCTCTAGGAGAAATCATCAGAACCCCAACCCCGATGTGCTTGTGTTTGGATGAACCATCAACATAAATCTTCCATACTTCTCCACTTTCAAGTCTTGGGATGGCCTCGAGCATAAAGTCAGCTAGGGCATGAGCCTTGATAGCTATTCAAGGATGATATTCAATTCCATACTCGCTCAACTCTATCGTCCACTTGATTAATCGTCCCGAGACCTTTGGATTTGTAAAGTCGCACCCGAGTAGGCTATTAGTGAACACCACGATGGGATGCGCCAAGAAGTATTGTCTCAACTTTCGTGCTGTTAATACTAAGGCGTATGCCAGTTTCTCCAGAGTAGTATACTGATTTTCTACTTCTTTAACAAGATGCCCATAGAAATAAATAGGATACTAAGTATTGTCTTCTTCGCAAATAAGTGCAGAACCTATAGCCTGTTCAGCTGCATATAAGTAGACAAAAAGTGTCTCCCCTCCCAACGGTTTGTATAGTATGGGGAGTCCAGATAGGTACACTTTTAGTTCTGTAAAAATCTTCTCGCATTGGTCATCCCATTCGAACTTGATTGCTTTCCTTAAAATTTTGAAAAAAGGCAATGTTCTGTTGGTAGATCGGGATATAAACCGGGATAGGGCTGTAATCCTTCCGTTAAGTCGCTGTACTTCTTTGAAATTACGAGGAGATGGCATGTTGAGGATAACTTGTACTTTCTCAAAGCTAGCCTCAATTCATCTCTCCGTCACCATGTACCCAAGGAACCACCCACTTTTCAATCCAAACAAACATTTAGCGGGATTCAGCTTCAGTCCATTGGCCCTTAAGGTAGCGAATGTCTCCTCCAAATCGGAAATCATGTCCTTGCCCTTCTCCGTCTTGACCAAAATGTCATCCATATAAACCTCGATATTCCTTCCAATCTGGTGTCAGAACATTTTATCCATCATTCATAGATAAGTTGCTTCTGCATTGCGTAACCCGAATGGCATGACATTGTAACAGTAAGTGTCATATGCCGTTACTAAGTTGACCTTCTCTTGATCCTCTCGAGGCAAGAGGAACCTGGTGGTATCCCTAATATGAATCCAACATCGAAATGAATTCACAACCGGAAGTCGAATCTACCAACTAATCAATGCAAGGCAAAGGATAACAGTCTTTAGAGCAGGCTTTATTTAAGTCATGAAAGTCAATACAAACCCACCATTTACCCCCGGGCTTAGGAACTAATTCAACATTCACCATCCATGTCAGGAATTGGACTTCACTAATGTGCCCGACCTTCAAGAACTTCGCGACTTCTTCTCTGATTATCGGGTCTTGCTCTGGAGCAAAGTGTCTTCGTCTCTGCTTTACCGGTCAGGCTCTTGGAGTGATGTGCAACTGATGCGTGGCCAAAGCGGGAGGAACTCCCTTGAATTCTTCGGTGGCCCATGAGAACACATCCTTATGATCTACTAAGCAGCTGATCAACCAGCTTCTGAGTTCTGGCCTAAGATCCGCCTTGATTCTTGTAATTCCTCCAGCCTGTCTGGGATGAATTTGTACATCCTCGCTCTCTACCTCCCTGCGCTCCCCTTTGGCTCCTTCCTCTGCTTGGGGATCGACTAGTTCGACTTGCAAAGTTTTCTGGGTTCTTAGGTTCTTGTGAGACTCTGTCCTAACTTCCCCACTGTAGCATCGTCGGGAGGATAATTGGTCTCCTTTAACTTCGCCACCCACTCTCCCACCGAGAATTTGATCTTCTGGTGATATACTGAGACCACCACCTGGAATAAGCTGAGTGCTGGTCTTCCCAAAATGGCGTTGTACGACGATGGGGCATCCACAATCATGAATGGAGTTCTCCTTATTCTCTGTAAGGTGTCATCCCCCAGCGATAGGGATAATGAGATCTGTCCCATCATTTGTACTCGGTAACCGGTGAAGGCGAAGAGTGGGGTGGAGACGGGGTGTGATTCACCTTCGTCGACCTGTATCTGGTCCAACGTCGCCTTGTATAGGATACTAACAGAGCTACCTATGTCCATAAAAATGCATTTAACTTCATAATTGGCTATACGGGCGAGAATTACCAGGGCATCTTCATGAGGGGCTTCAACATCCTCTAGATCGTCAGGCCCGAAGGAGATGGCAGGGCCCTGACACTTCTCCTTATCTGTCCCGATGGCATGATTTTCGAACCTCCAGGTATGAGCTCTCCTTGCCCGATGTGAATCTCCTCCAGTCGATCCTCTCGAGATCACTCCCACATGACCCAAGGGAGGTCCCCGAACCGGAGCCTTGCCTTTCTTAGGATCTCTTTCCGAGGAGACAGACTAGTGGGGCACCCTTTCCCGCTTCTTCCTTTCGAGGGTGACCGGGATTGGTCTGTATCTATCCTTCCCAGTTGTCGCCGATGAGGAGAAGGGCTTCGGCGAGGAGACCTTCGTCGATACCTTGCATTGCTCCACTTTTTGTGTGGCTTAGCATTTACATCCTTGGATCTCCTCTTTCTCAAAGTGTAACACACTCCTCCATGGAATGGGTAGTACTATCATGAAAGTCGCAGTACTTCTTCGGCAATTCAGGTTCTTCGGTGTTTACCATCTCCACCAACTTCTTCTTGTCGTTCCAGTAACCCTTCCCGGAGCGAGGGTCCTTTGCTCAGGCAGGAGCGGGTGGTTCCCTCCTCTCGGATCGTATCGAGATTTAGATAGGGATTCTGGCAAAATCTTTTCGACGGGTGTACTGTACCTCCTCCACGTTAACATGTTTGACTAATTGCCCCAATAAATCATCAAAACTGGCCGGCAGTTTCTTCACCAGCGATCGAAAGAAATCTCCCTCAGAGAGTCCTTGCGTGAAAGCGCTGATAAGGATCTCTAAGGTGTCACTCAGCACATCTTGCGCCACCTGATTGAACAGTTGGATATAAATTTTCAAAGGCTCCTTGCTCTTCTGCTTCAAGGCAAACAAGTTTTGTGTCATTTTTTGGTATCGTCAGCTACTGGCGAAGTGATGCAGGAAGACAATTTTAAACTCTAGAAAAGAGTTTATTGAGTTTTGTGGTAGCCTCTGAAACCATCTCTGGGCGGCTCCTGATAAGGAGTTCAGAAACACCCGACACTTTACATCATCGGTGTATTGGTGTAACAGGGCCGCATTTTCAAATTTACAGATGTGGTCTTCTGAATCCGTTTTCCCATCATAATATGAAATTCTAGGATTGCGAAACTTCTTAGGCATGGGATCCGTTATGGTGTCTTGGGTGAAAGTGTTAGTGATATGAGAGAAGTGTCCTAAGGCAATCGCCTTATGATTGTAAACATTTATTTTAATAAATGATAATTCACTATTTGAGTATATATGTTAGTGTATTTGATTGGGATCTTAAACTCATCTACTGAATGTCCGCAATACAATTCACAGCATAAGAGAATTTGTGATGGGATCACAACTAGTGATTATCTCTACATGTACAATTGTGAAGTATTAAAAATATCCCTAGTCGATGAATTGATAAAAACGGACACTATCAATTCTGTTGAGACTAGCATGGGTTATTCTCTAATCAGCTGATTCTCACTGGCTGGTGACATTGGGATGTCCGGAGATAAACATGGATGCTAGTTAAGGGAACTAGTTCATTGGAGTGACTAGCTGTAAAACCTCATATGGTAATCTATATAGATATGTCAATGAAGTTCTTACTGCAGCTTAAGTGCGATGTTCCTTTAACTTGCGGTGTTCAAGTCATCTTGGTCATGGAGACTTATACTTTAACATCTTAAGCAAGCATCTCCAAGGAGGTGTGGACCCAGGATGATTGGGTATAAGCCGAAGTGCCCGAAGATGTTTGAACAGCCTACAAAGGATTCACCACTCCTTGCGAGGAGATGTATACCCAGGCCTATCGTCGGATTGTTACTCAAAGCCTCTGGCCAGAGCATGTCATGTTTAGAGTATGAGTCTCTTAAATACATGAGAGTAATTAGAAATCCAAAGGATGAGAAAGACACTACTTGGGCTAGGTGTGACGTAGTCAGCCTAGTGGGGACTGACACATACAGACCATGTCCTGAACCAAGAGGGTATAAGATGGTGAAGGGAATGAGGCACGATTTATTAGAGCTGCTGAAGGGTTTCAGAATTACTTCTGAGGTCAACCGTTGATCTTTCGATTAATTGGGGGTCATGATGTACTACAGGTGCCACTCATGATCGTTCTATAATTAGTTGATTATAGACGGCCAACATAAATCGAAAGCCTATTTAGTCACACGCACTATGAGTAATCCGAGGGATTTAAAAGGAGTTGAAAATTGGATTTTTCGATCAAGAGAAATAAGTCGAATCTGAATTTATCAGAGGCGCAACGGAAGCTAAAAATGGCTAAGTCTTTTGAAGGCTTATTGGGCGAATTAAATGAGTTTAATTCGCGAGGGATCGAGCTTGAAGTGGCCGGCCAAAGAGGGTGCCCACCCTCTTTGGTTTGGCCGGCCACAACAATGGGGAGAAACCAATTTATTTGGTTTAATTAATAAAATAAATCTAGCGCGATTTGTTTTATAAATTATGGATAAATAAATTTGTATAAAGAAATTTATATAAAGAAATTTATAGAAATTTATTCTTTTTATGGAAATTAAAATGATCCATGGAATGGTTTATTTTAATTTTATAAAATCAATTATGAATTGATTTTTCCATAATAAAGAAAATTTATAAATTTATTGTAAAATTTATTCCATAATAAAAGGAGAGATATATTTGTTTTATTATAAAGTTAGTTATAATAAAACTTGGCTTAAACGAAATAATTCATAAGAAAATTTATAGGATAAATTTCTTATGAAAAATTCCGTTAAAGGGGAGACTTGGCAAGGGAGAAACTACTATATAAAGGAACCAAGGCTAGGCTTGAATTCCTCAATAGAGTAATCAAGAGATTAATTCTCTCCCTCTCTCTCTCTTATTCTCTTCCTCTCCTTCTCCTTCCCTCCTAGGGCCGGCGCCCCCTTTGCTCACCCTAGGGCCGGCGCACTCCATCCTAGGGCCGGTGCACCACCCTCTCTTCCAAGGGTTGCCGTGGGTTATCACCACCAAGAAGGAGCCAAACAAGAAGAAGAAGAAGCGGAACGCAACTCCTTCCTTCCCGGAATTTAGATTCCGTTTCTTGGTGGTTAGTTTCCTTTCTTCTCTCTTGATATTCTAGTTGTACCTTTAGAGAATCTAGTAGTTCTCGTCGGCACAAAACTCGTGACTTTGCGAAGTCATCCCGAAGAGAACTCGGTGTAGACGCGAATAGAGGCGGAGCTTCCAAGGGACGCTACGGTTGGATCTCGTCCCTTACTTCGAGTTACAAGAGGTACAAAGTAAATTAGTTTACTTTTCCGCAAAGTTTTAATTTATGATCATGTCCACACATCATAAGGTTGCATGCTAGATACGTGGTTAAAATAATTTGAGAAATTATTTTTTGCTAATTCTTCCGCTGCACGTAAAAATTTAAAATTTTACGAATCCGTATCCTTGTCAACATGCACCCGGTCCCAACAGAAAGGAGTAGACGGGGACTTCAGGAGAACCTTGGCAGGCTCGCTCTTCCCTTGCCCATCTTCATGTCGTAAGACGCTGGAGGCAGCGGAATATGCCTTCTCCATTTCTCCTATAGAGTCTCGCATGTGCCCCAGGGCTATCATTGCCGACGTTCCCGGCGGTGAGACGGATCTTTAATTCCGATTGTGTGTAGCATACACCCGGGGGATCTAGACCTGTGTCGGGGCCGCTCTTTGAGAGGTGGCTTGTTTGATCTGATGTTGCTCCAGTACTCCTGTAACAGCATTGGCAACTAAGCGGTCCAACTCTTCTCGCATCAAGATGATAGGTTGTCCCTCTGGTTCCGCCATCACAGTGTTCCCTTTGGTGCTTAGACTAATTTCCCACAGTCGGCGCCAAAAACTTGTTCCGGAAGTGAACGACGGGGATGACGAATCACTAAAATGCAACTCAGGATGGCGATGATGAGGAGAGGATGTCAGCGTCTGCAAAATTAATATGAGCGTAAAGGGGATGCACCGGAGGAAGTTTCGGTGGAGCCCTCTCCGACGCTCAAGTCAAAGATCTTTCTTCTGGGGAGGAAAATGAGAAACCAAGGGAGCGTTTGGTTTACTCTGTTTTCTATTTTTATTTTCTGGAAAATCACATTTTCTCATTTTCTAAAAAATGACTTTATTTCATTCTCTAGTTTTCCAGAAAATGCTTTATCTTTTTTTGGAAAACAAGTCTAGAAAATGCAAACCAGACAGTTTTCTAGAATGTCACATTTTTATGGAAAATGAAAATGGAAAACAAGCGTACCAAACGCAACCTAAAGTATTTTCCTTCGCAAAACTTACCCCCTTTACCTGGGTGTCGAAACATGTTATATACCTGACGCCTTCCTCACTCCCCCAAAATAGTCTCGGGAACCAAGCTCCCGGTCTAGCACCAGGGCTCTAGCTTGGTCGGCACTGCCACATAGATTTCTCATGTCATGTGTCCTGCCCCATTACTCATCCCTATCATATACTATTATTATGTTCTTGGACTAACCTTGATTACAGACTAAAGGAACCAGCTGCTGCGATCAGGGGGGCTCAAGCGCCCGAGAACCAAGGCGCCTGAGAGGTCTCAGGCGCCCTAGAGGGGTTTTTTCAACCGTTGGCGAAGCTGAGTTGGCGGTCGCTGGTTGGACGCGCCACATCAACTCCCAGGCACCTAAGAAGAGGATAAAGTTTGGCCAAGTCTGTGGATAACAACGCGGCTGAAACGGTGACGTGGAGGGCGCCCCTATAGGCTCTCGGGCGCCCAAGTAGCAGTATAATAGGGGTTTCACCCCCTTACTTCTAATCATCAATTCAAGCTCTCGAAGTCTCAATGATAAAGCTTCCGTGCTCAAGTTCTCTGCACCCAAGAAGTTCAAGATCGACGACACGTCGCTTCTCCAACGAAATTCTTTCTTTAAGTGTCGTTAGTATAATTTCATTCTTTCTGTACTTAATCATTGTTCTTGTATTCCATTTACGAATTATAGTATTGTCTAACGAAAATAGTCAAGGACCGTAGACCATGGAGTAGGAGCCATCACGGACTCCGAAACAAGTAAAAAATAAGTTGTTAGCTGTGTTTTTAACTTACTTATTTCCACAGCGTCGAATCAGATTTATCTAAAAAACATTATCGATATCCCTCTATAGATCGCAATGATCCCACAAACTCTTCCCCATTGATCACATAAAAAAGGATTTTAAAGTATAGCACAAATTTAGAAAACATATTTGAAAAAATTTCATAACAAAATAAAATTTCTAAGTTTAAGAGAAATATTTTTTTATCACACAACTGAGAATTTTTAAAAAATAATTTTTAAAATAAAATTTTGACTTTAGAAAATCCTAATGATTTTTCTTAATAGTCAGAATAGAATGTCTCATTCCCAAAAAAAAATAGATTTTTCAAAAATAATTTCTAAGAATTTATAAAATTAAAAACTTAATTTTTGATGAAAAATTTATCTAGCGAACAAAAAAAATCTCAAAAATTTTTTGTGGATTGATATGATTTGTGTCTATTACAAAATTATTTATAAATAAATTAACACCAAAAATAAGATTTTCGAAAAAACTTTTCAAGATGACAAAATATTATTCTCTAGCAATTTAGACATTAAGTTCTTGCATGCTAAAAAGAAATATTTATCAGTTTAATACAAATTTGAGAATCCAATAAAGTTGTTTACCTATTGAGTTTATCAAAAAAAAATTAAGTATAACATAATTTTTAGGCACTTTTATAATTTGACTACTTTAGTTACTCAAATATCAATTAAGCCCTCTGTAATATTTAACTTTTGGATTAGAGACATTTCAGCATTCATGCTTTTTCAATAACTTTATTTGGTTTTCAGATTATTATTTTCATGTTTCAGTTTGTTATATAATTTTAAAAGGTATGCAGTAGTTAAATTTCTTTTTAAATATATTTAAATCTTAATTTGCATAAAGACCTAAGCATGAATTTTATACTTGAATGAAGCTTGTCTGGAGGAAGTTTGCATATCTTACTTACCATTTCGTCGTGTCCAAAACTAGATACTCCTCCTTTAGCACTGCTTCCTTCTAAAGTATCTCCCCCTTCATCAATGCTCATCTCGGAGGTTATTTCGTCGCCCTATTAGTGACTTGCTATTAGTGTAAGTCTAGTGTAGACCTCAATCTCAGACTCCGATAACGATTTCTCCTATGTAGCTTTTAGGTTCTTTTGCTTCGATCGTCTTGATTCTTTGCCTATTTTTTTGTTAGTCAATTTTAGGCATTTGTCCTTTATGTGCCCTTCTTCTTGGAAGTTATAGCATCTGACTTTTCTTTTCCCATCTTTGCTAGCATTTCTTCTTCATCGGTTGAAGACTCCACATCTGGTTCGACCTTCCTCATGTTTAGGACAATATTGTTCATCCTTGTTTTTCTTCCTGCACATCGAGACTCGAGATGTTTGAAAGTTGAAAATAAATTTTCCATTGAACTTACCTCAACGTCCTTAGAAATATAGTAGGAGTCGACTAACGATATCCACTCTGGTGTCTCAGAAATGAGTTGAAGGCATACCTTAATGAATCTCGGTTTGTTACTATTTCTCCAAGATTTATGAGTCTGGTTATCAGCTCATTAATCTTTGCGTGTAATTCCGCTACTGTTTCTCCTTCTTTCATTCGAAGATTAGTTAGCTCGTTTCAGAGCAGATCTCGTCGTGCTAGCTTTATTTCCAAGGTAACTTCATGCAATTCCAGGAACTTCTTTCACAGTTCTTTTGTTGATGCATACGTGCTAATCTAGTTGACTTCTTAAGCCGGTAATACGGTTAACGGATGAAACTCTGCTTTCCAGTTGGCCACAAAGTCTACTTGCTCCTTCTTCGACCAGAGACGTTCTTCTTTATCTTTAAGTGCTACAAAATCATTCTTCTTTATTAATAATAATTCGAAATCGATTTTAAAAAATACCTCCATCCGACGTTTTCACATCGTGAACTCCTTGCAAACCTTAGTGGGTGGATAGTGTTAGTGTTAGCCCTAGAGCCAATTATGAGATGAATGTCTAGGGAACATTTTGTATCATATTCTATTTAGTAAAGACAAAGTTTAATTATTATATTTATTTCATGATTGTGCCTAATGAATAAGTATAATAATGTCCTTAGGTAGCATATTATAATCTACATTATATCAATTGATTGAATTGATAGTGAGATGATGTAGAGAACACTACTTTTAACTATTCCTAGTCAAGTATTAATATTCAAGGACAATATTAATACGTTGAGACTAACATATAGGTCAATTGATGACTTAATCTCACAAGTCATGGATATGAGATATCAAGTTGATACATGGGTATACATTAGAGAATGTGTACTAAATTGACCCGCCATAAGAAAGTTTTATAGATCTTTATATGAGTGTCATAAACTTTCTCATGTGGCTATTACTATAAATAGCTCTTAGACCTGAAGTCACTATGGTTCTCTACATTAGGAGTTGCGTACTTAGGTATCGTCAAACGTCACCCGTAACAAGGTGGATTATAAAAGCGATCACTAGGTATGCAACAAATTATGCGGAGGGATGTGAGTGATGTAGATGGGATCTATCCCTCCTATATGATGAGAGTGATATCTGTGAGCCCCTTGATCGAGTAGGACTACTAAATGTATGGTTATACTCAAATGAGTCAATGTGAGATATTGAGCTCATTTGCTTAAGTGAGTATACTTAGGGATCAAGAAACACAAAGATTGATTAAAGGATGACACGATCTATGCCTTATTGATCAATCAAGATATCGAAAATAGAAGGATAAAGTCATATATATTATAATAGTCACAGAAAGGTTATATCGGATCTCGACATTCTCGTCACTTAGGTAGCAATAATGCATTGCTAGATGCCACTCATTGTTTATGTATCTAAAGTGGTATCTAAAGTGGTTTACATATATTGCTAATGTTACGAGAACTTATTTGGTCACACACAAATGACACAATGCCTTAGAGATAATTGAATTTAGTTCGACTAAATTGTGATCCAAAATTGGATTAATTAAGTTAGACTTAAATGAATTCAATTGAGTTGAGGGATTGAGTTTAATCCAACTTAGACTCTTTTGGATTAGACTTAACCTCTTGAGAATGAATAATATTCATTAAAAGGTCAATGAATATTAGAGGAAGATCAAAAGCTATTATCTTCAATGAATGAAGAGAAGATGAAAAACATCAAATTGAATATCAAGATGTTTTAGTATTCGTTGAGTTTTATTAGCATTCACACTAGGTAAGCTCAAAGGACAAAAACCCTTGGTATTCATTGGATGACTATAAAAGGGTCTCTTGTCATTTTGAAGAAGAACAAGTGTTCATTATCCCTCTTCTTCCTCTTTCTTCCTCCTTGGCCGAAACTCTCTAGTGCAGGTTTTTGTATTTTGCGAGTCATCCCAAGTTGCTAACACAACTAAGGTGGTTCTTCTCCGAGACGTAGATCGTATTCGTGTGGATACTACTAGAGGCACGATCGTATTTGTGTGGATACTACTAGAGGCACGGACACTTGAATGTGCAAAAGATCCGGCGAACTGAGGATGAGCAGGATAACCAAAGGGCATGCACCAAAGGTATAATAACCCTTAGTTAGATAAATCGAACTTCATATGAGTTTTTCTTTAGCATGGATCGCTCGAAGAGATTCTATGTTTCTATTACGATTTTGTTGGTTTTCGCATAGAGATCCCTACAGATATTTGGTCCAACTATCATTTTGTTACTTTATCTGGTGGTTAGTCCTTCAAAAGCGAGGGGTTGAGAGGGGTTCGCGATGTGGAAACGACAGATGAAGGTATTTTTTTAACACTTAGACACAAGGATCAAACTGTTGGACCTTGGATGGCTAGAGAGGGGGGGTGAATATAGCCAGACACCGAAATTTAGCGCTTATCGAATTTCTGCACTTCAAACGTTAGTAGCACAGCGGAAGCTAAAAGAAAAACAGAGTATGCAGAAATGAAAACACTAAGCTAAGAGCAAACACAAGAACGCTAAGAAGAGGATTTATAAGGTTCGGGGATAACTTGCCCCTACTCCTTGGCGTGCACGTAAGGTGGGCGACCCCTTGATCGTCGGCAGATCAAGCCCCGGAAAATCCAGATAATGAGCAACCTCCTTCTCGGTGGAGTAACCTCTCCACAGCGTTTCAACAGAGATAAGATGTTAAGCACAATGAAACACAAGAAAGATCTTACTTAGCACTTAGAATAGACAAGAACACAAGAAGAACTTCTCCCGAGCTCCACCCAGCGCAGATCTCACGCAAGAACTCTCTTCTTCGTGTCTTCTCGCTGATGGACTCGCCAAGTCTCTTGTTTCTTCCTCCAAGTGCTCAAGTAACAGATGGTTGCTTCAAAGATCACAATCACATGCTCAAGAGATGATGGAAGTAATCGCACAAGCACAAGAATGCAGTAAGGAGAAGTTGCAGTAAGCTCTAGCGAGAAGTCTCTACTCCACTTCTCCGCTACGCAGCTTAAGTCTTCTCCACCAGCGCCAGGTCACCACCTCACTGCAGCCTCCAGCTGCTCACGTGCCAACGCCAGCTACCACTGAGCTCTCCCTGAACTCCCTGAGCTTCCCTCAGCCAAGCTTCAGTTAGCAGCTCCAGTCAGCAGCTCCAGCCGTTGCAACCTGAGATGGCAAATGGACAAACCTGGACTAAGGAAAGGCTTCCATTGACTCTCCTTGAGTGTTTGAATCCATCCCTGTCACCTGCAGCTTAATCAGACCATTAGCATAGCATATCACACAGAGAATCATGCATCAGAGATTAAGAGCAAGCAAATCAGATATGTTCAAACGTGTTCAGAGCGTCTGATAGTGCATTTTGAATTAAAGTGATCGGTCACCGGACCGATCCCGGGCTCGTGGGTCAGTTATCGGACCGATCCACCGCTTCGCTGGGACTCCCAGCTTTCGCGGCTACACAGGCCTGATCGGTCACTAGACCGATCAGACTGTGGCCTGATCGGTCACCAGACCGATCAGGTAGCTCCCTGACCGATCAGGCTACATCCTGATCGGTTGTAAGACGGAGTCCGCGACGCTAGATCGTTCACCAGAATGGTCTGAACAGTGTTCCAGATCGGTCACCAGACCGATCAGAAGCGAATCAGTAAGATTCCTAAAACCTACTGGAAGCTCCCTGATCGGTCACCGGACCGATCAGACTCCTCTTTGACCGATCAGGCTCCAGCCTGATCGGTCACCTGTGAGAAAACCGTAATCGCGGACATCAGGTCCTAGGCCACGGATCGGTCACTGGACCGTTCAGGAGCTGATCAGTGGGGGAACTCAACTCATCGTATGCTCCCTGATCGGTCACCAGACCGATCAGGAGCAGAGCAATGAGTGAACTGCATGCTCCCTGATCGGTCACCGGACCGATCAGGAGTCGAGCAGTGGGTTCCAGCCTCACTGTGTGCTCCCTGATCGGTCACCAGACCGATCAGTCATCGCTGGATCGGTCACCAGACCGATCCACGAAGGAGCACCGTGACAGCTTCTCTGATCGATCACCAGACCGATCCAGGGGCTCCAACCTAGCCCTCCAAGCTAGGGTTTCACCCAACCTAGCCCTCCAATCTAGGACCTGACCCTCCAAGCCAGGATTTCATCAACCTAGCCCTCCAAGCTAGGACCTGGCCCTCCAAGCCGGGATTTCATCATCCTAACCCTCCAGATTGGGACTTTTCACCTAACACTCCAAGTTAGGACTTTTCACCTAACACTCCAAGTTAGGACTTTTCACCTAGCCCTCCAAGCTAGGACTTTTCACCCAACTCTCCAAGTTAGAATTTTCCATACCCAACCCTCCAGGTTAGGATTTCTCCACACCTAGCCCTCCAAGCTAGGATTTTCCATACCTAACCCTCCAGGTTAGGATTTCTCCACACCTAGCCCTCCAAGCTAGGATTTTCCACACCTAACCCTCCAGGTTAGGATTTCTCCACACCTAGCCCCACTAAGTATGCCTAGTCCATGATCAGGACTTCAACTCAATCATAATCATCAACCTAAACTAAAATCAGTGTCAATACCAAAACAACAATCAGGATCAGACTGCATCAACAATCTTCCCCTTTTTGTTGTTTGACAACCCGATTTTAAGTTTAGGGATTCAAAATCAATTTTCTTAAATTTTAGAATCATAAGGGAATCAGGATCCTCCCCCTATAAAATAATTATCCTAAACTTAACCAATCACACTCTCCCCCTTTGTCGATCATCGAAAAGGGTCTAGAGGGGCTGTTAAGTTTAACCATACTCCCCCTCAACCCTAGGGGTTTACCAAAACAACATAAGAATTGATATAATTTTGAAGGCAAATGAAAGCATATGATAAAGATAAGGCATGACAAAACAATCATATGACCATATGAAGTCATAAACATAGCAATGCATATTAAGGTATACATGATAATAGCAATAAAAAACATCGCATAACTGGGCATAATGTCAAATGCATCATCCATTAAAACCAGACAACAAATCAGATGCATATCAATGCATCAAAGTCAAGGCAAGTGTGACACAAAGCCATAAAAGTCAAGTCATGAGGCATACAGCCCGAAAGTCATACAATCCAAACAGTCAGGTAGTCAAATCATAAGCAGATGTAGAGTATATCAATTGTCAGTGGGGGGGTTAGCATCCTGCATAGGGTCATCCATCGTGTCATCATCGGGAACAACAGACTCAGGTACAGTACTGCCGGATGGCGCATCTCCAGGAAATGTGTGTCGGCGCCACTCATCATACCACGTCTGCTGCAGCGTACGGACCCCGGAGACATCAGACTCCACTGTGGTCAATCTGCGGTCGAAGGATCGGAACTGTGAGCGGACCTCCTCTCGATAGATCTCTCGCAAGTGAAGATCATACTGGATCGTCCGATCCAGCTCGGAAATCTGCCATCGTAGGTCCGGGTCCGGGTCCGGGTCCGAGTCTGGCTCGTAGTCATAGTCAGCAGCAGCAGCAGCGGGAGCCTCCTGAGGTGCAGCAGCATCTACTGGTGCCTGAAAGTGTGGACCCCTAGGAAGCTCGCCAAGACCCCTCCCGTCCTTCCAAACCAGAGCCCCATCGTGATCCCGTATGATGATGACAGACTTGGCAAATGCCCGCCGACCAAGTTGACAGTCCTGTCTGACCATGGGCACTGTCCTGCCCTTGGTGACATCAACACCTACTAACAAAAGCTAGTCGGTGATGACATGACCAAATGGCATATAGACTGTGCGTCGGCTTGGCTCTCTATAAGATAAGATGGACTGAAAAATGCTCTCCATGATATCAAAGTCCATGCGGCGGTGCATACCATAGAGCATCAGGCAATGGTAAGGGCGGATCTCGGTCAAGGGTTTGGAAGTGATTGGCAGGATACAGTTTGTGATTATCTTAAACAGAATGTAATCGACAGGAGAGAGACGGAGTGCTACAAAAGTCAGAAAATCAGGACCTAATTCATCAAGCTCGACTGGGCGCGGATGTCCAAAGAAATGCTGATAGATAGTGTCGGGGGTAACATCGGCAAAAGGAGCCAACAATGGGTCAGGGAGCTCAGGATAGATAAAATACAAGTTAGGCGATCTACGACCGCCCAGATACTCCGCTAGGATGTCATAAGAGAAATCTAAATTTCTCTTTGCTACACAGGTGGTGAATTCAAAGCCTCCTTGAGGCCCTTGTTGAAGGTTGTTGTAAAACTCCGAGACAAGATCATAGTTTATAGTCCTTTCAAGGGAAAGGAGAAAGCCAAGATTGTAGAAAGTGATGATCTCCACAATGGATGGACAGTGTTCAGCCAGGAAGGGTCCATCAATAGACCGGCAGGAGAGTAACTTGAAGGTGCGGGATTCAAAGGCCTGTTCACAGGCAGCATTGGGGAAACGAGAACTTGAGGAAGGCTGAGGCCTTCAGGAGGGCGCGGATGAAGAAGGGGCTTTGCCATTCGAGCTACCCTCCACTGGTTCTTTTCCCTTAGATGATTTTCTAAAGATTGGAATGCTCAAGAGTAGGTTCAATCAATAGAGTTAAAGTCATGATAAGATCACGGCATGAAATGGGATTGATTAAATCATGATACAAGTTGGTTATCATGGCACAAATTGAATCAGTGAAGTGAGCACAAGTTTTGATCACGTAATCAAAGACACAAGAGAAATCAAGTGAACACAAGGATAAGGCATTGATCAAAGGTGATTAGATTTAATTAGTAACATAGCAAGGAAGGGTCACGGCAGAATCATAGGGTCACGACATAAGACAGAAAACACATTATGATTAGACCAAATACATAACTGATGAAGTAATCTGTAAGATAAAATGAAGCAAAAACTTATTTAGGTGCCATGTTGATTTGGTTGAGAGGAAAACACTCTCTGAACCTTGCGCAAGAGAGAAACGCAACACAAGGGACAAGCTTGCAGCTAGCAGTTGCCAACACCAACAGCAAGAAGAAGAACTCTCGCGCAGAAGGAGAAGATCGCACTCGCATAGGAGATCGCAGGAGGAACTCACGCACAGCAAGTGAAAGGGAGATCGTACGCACAAAGGAGGAAGGAAAGAGGGTTTCGGCGTTGAGGAGTTTTGGTCGGCTAGGGCTTGGGAAGTGAAGAGAATACGTGATTAAATCGGTTGGTGGATCGGTCCACCAACCAAACTTTAATGCGATTAAACGGATCACCGTTCGATCTGAGTGCGCCTAGACCAATCAGGCTCTGGCCTGATCTGACTGGCCTGGTCCTGATCGGTCGGGTGACCGATCAGGAAGGCTCCTGATCGATCGGCTGATCGATCAGGAAGCGATCAGTAGGTTCGGAGGTTTTTCCGTGAGCCCCCTGATCGGTCTGTGGACCGATCACCACAGGGTGCCAGATTGGTCCGGGGACCGATCCAGGCCAGCACAGAATGTATAGATAAAATTTCACAAAGTCTCTTTGACCCCTCTGATCGGTCTGTGGACCGATCACCACAGGAGGGAGCCAGATCAGTCCGGGGACCGATCAGCCCTACTCCTGATTGGTCCAGTGATCGATCAAGGTTCCTGATATTACCTGATACGATCTGAAACTTTCAGTTTCAGACATCCCTTCAATTTCTGATAAGATCTGATAAAGTTTATTGATCGTGGAAGTGATCCCTTGACTAAAATTGATCCCTAAAACAGGATCAATGGTCCTTATGGATTTAACAATCACTTTGCTCCACAAAAGTGGAGTCAAACTCAATCAACAAACATTCAAGCACTTTCAAGCAAGTTTGTGTCAAACTCAAGTCTCCAATCAAGTTTCCTTGATTGGAATGTCCAAGTATGATCATGGAGCCAAGTACACATATGTTATGCATTGGTTTTCCCCATACTTGGTCACCGAAGTGATTTTTATCTCATCAACCAAATTTCTCAAGGGATGCAATGACATTTCGAAAATTTAGTTGATCCTAGCATCTCACCCCATTACTAGCAAACAAAAACGTTTTGGTAAACCTTATAGTTTGTGTGAGATGTCCCCAAAGTTACCCAATTGTTTCCCAACAATTCGAAATAATCATGAAGGGTTTTGAATGCATTCTGATGTCTATGAAGCGCGACACATTCCCAACTCCCTTCTTAAGAAGCTAAACTCATTCTCGGAGAGTGGTTTAGTGAAAATGTCAGCTAGGTTTGATTTGGACTCTACATGTGAGAGTACAATATCTCCCCTAGCAACATGATCTCTAATGAAGTGGTGACACACTTTAATATGTTTAGTTCTAGAGTGATGGATTGGATTCTTGGTTAGGTTAATTGTGCTAATGTTGTCACACAACACTTGCACACCCTTGTAACTTAATCCATAGTCCTCTAAAGTATAAATCATCCACAACAATTACAATATACTATCTCCCATGGCGATATATTCTGCCTCGGTCGTGGAGAGAGCAACACGATGTTGCTTCCGACTTGACCAACGAACTAGAGATGATCCTAAAAATTGACAGCCCCCACTTGTGCTTTTCCGATCCAACTTACATCCAGCGTAGTCGTAATCGGTATAGCCAATTAGGTCAAATGATTCGGTACGGGGGTACCAAAGACCAACTCCAATTGTGCCTTTAAGGTATCTCAAAATTCTTTTCACAGTGATTAAATGAGATTCCTTGGCACAAACTTGATACCTAGCGCACATACCCACAGCAAAGAGTATATCAGGTCGACTAGTTGTGAGGTATAGCATACTACCTATCATGCTCCGATATTGAGTCAAATCAACAGGTTTGCCACTCTCATCATTGTCTAATCTCGTGTTTGTAGCCATGGGAGTGGTTACCTCTTTTGAATCACTCATATTGAATTTTTGAAGCATCTCTTGAGTATATTTTGATTGGTGCACATGGATTCCAGCGCGAGTTTGTTTGATTTCAAGTCCAAGGAAGAAAGTCAACTCTCCCACTAGACTCATTTCAAATTCACTCTCCATGTGTCCAATGAACTCATTTAAATAGCCCTTATTGTTTGAGCCACAAATTATGTCATCGATATATACTTGGGCTACAAATATATTATCACCATCTCTCCGTAGAAACAGTGTAGGGTCTATTTGGCCTCTAACAAAGCCTTTTTCAATTAGGAATGTCGACAACTGCTCGTACCAAGCTCAGGGTGCTTGTTTAAGGTCATAAAGTGTCTTTTTGAGCTTGAATACGTGGTTTGGGAATTCGGTACTCTCAAACCCCGGAGGTTGTTCGACATAGACCTCTTCTCTAATTAAACCATTTAGAAAAGCCGATTTGACATCCATTTGATATAGCTTGAAACCCCGATGTGCTGCAAATGCAAGCATCAGTCGGATGGATTCTAATCGTGCCACGGGAGCATAGGTCTCATCATAATCAAGGCCTTCAACTTGACTATAGCCCTTGGCTACTAAGCGTGCCTTGTTTCTTATGATTTCTCCCTTATGGTTCAACTTATTTTTGAAGACCCATTTGGTTCCAATAATGGTGGTCTTTTTAGGTCTAGGGACTAAGTCCCAAACTTGACTTCTTTCGAATTGACCTAGTTCATCTTGCATTGCAATGATCCAATCGGGATCATTTAATGCTTCGTCAATTTTTCTAGGTTCAATTTCAGAAATTAGGGCAACTTCATCAGCCTCATTCCTAAAGAATGATCTAGTTCTAACCCTATGATGGATGTCTCCAACAATTTGGTCTTAGGGATGACTAGAGGCTAATCTAGTTTACCTAGGTGTTGGTGGTGCTTCTTATATGGTTTCACTAGACACAAGTTCAGCCTCAGGATCCAGCTGATCTATGGGTTGTCTAGGCTAACCGTCATCGAATTCATCACCATCAACAACATTTGGACTTTCATTCAAACTTAGGCTCCTCAGTTCAAATTGGACTTCATCTTCTGGTTGTTCATTGACTTTTGGAATTTCTTCAAAAATAACATCAGAAGACTCTTCAACTAACCTAGATTTCTTATTGTAGACTCGGTAGGCTTTGCTAACTAGGGAGTACCCGACTAGTATCTCTTCATCAGCCTTTGCCGTGAACTTTCCAAGATGGTCCTTGGTGTTTAGAATAAACACCTTACAACCAAACACCCTAAGGTGTTTAACCGTAGGTGGTTTCCCAAACCAAAGTTCATGGGGAGTCTTCCCTAAGAATCTATGGATTAGGACTCGATTTTGCACGTAACAAGCTGTGTTTACAGCTTCAGCCCATAAGTAACTCGGTAATGAGTACTCATTAAGCATACTTCGTGCAGCTTCTTATATAACACGGTTCTTCCTCTCTACAACACCATTTTGTTGTGGTGTTCTAAGAGTAGAGAACTCATGTCTATACCCTCTATCTTGACAAAACTCTAAAAATCGTTGGTTTTGAAATTCACCTCCATGATCACTTCTTATTGTCTTAATAGTTGATGATTTTTCATTTTCAACTCTTCTACAAAAAGAAATGAAAACATCTAAGGTTTGATCCTTATATTTAAGAAAATAAGTCCATGTATATCTAGTAAAATCATCAATATTTACTTCCATTCAATGATATGATAGTGCTACAATCAAACAAGTCCATATGAAGTAAATCCAATGCGGTAGAAGTACTTACAGTGCTTTTACCTTTATGTGCAAATTTTGTTTGCTTACCCATTTGACATGCATCACAAATATTTTCTTTCTCATACTTGATGCTTGGTAAGCCACGGACTAATCCCTTGTTGGCCAACTTCCGGATATTCTTCATGTTCACGTGTGCTAGCCTCTGGTGCCAAAGGGTGGACTCCTCTTCTTTTGACATGAGACACTTAGCAAAAGCATTAATAGCACTTTTAAAAGAAACTTGATAAATGTTATCTATTCTTGTTCCTACTAGTACCGTGTCCAAGGTGTCATGTTGTCTAACTAGACATTGACTTGATTGAAAATCAATTGTGTAACCCGTGTCACACAATTGACTGACACTTAGGAGATTAAATGTCATCCCCTTGACTAGAAGGACATTTTTAATTCTAATACATTCGGATATTTGAATGTCTCCTATTCCTATAACCTTAAGGATACCATTGTTACCAAATGAAATATTACCTCTACTTTTTCTTTGAAGTGTGGTAAACAATGATCTATCCCCGGTCATGTGTTTGGAGCACCCACTATCAACGAACCAAGTTGATAGATGCTCCCCCTCAATCGTAACCTACACAATTTGAAAAACAGAAGTTTTAGGTACTCAAACCTTGTGACCTAAAGCACCTACTAAACAAGACTTAGGCACCCATGCCTTGACAACTTTCTTTTGAACCTTGGGTGTCTTAAGTGGCCTAACACCAGTCCTAGACATTAAGGACACAAATGAAGGTTCTTTGGGTCGGTAGCCAATACCGACCCTATTGTAGACTGCCCTTTGGGCATTCAAAATCATGTCTAGGGTCTTTGAGCTTGTTGAGAACTTCTCAAGAATATTCTTGAGTCTCTCAACTTCACTCTTTAATGATTTATTTTCATTTTCTAACAATTCAACATGCAAATCATCTACATCCTCAATCCTAGAGGATTTTAAATGTTCAACCTCAATTTTCAAAGATTTAATCTCATCCTCTAACATTTCAACATGCAAGTCGTCTATGTTCTCATCCATAGATGACTTCAATTGTTCAATTTCTAATTGCAATGATTTAACCTTATTTTTTGACTTTTTCAACATATTGGTTAAACATGCAATTTCTCTATAACATTTCTCAAGTTCGGGAGTGGTTACCTCTTCATCATCCGAAGATGATGAAGTCGATTTTGAGGAGTCGGAGGATTCATCACTGCTTTCTTCATCTCTAAGAGCCATGAGTGCCACATGTCGTGTACTCTTCTCCTCCTTCTCTTCATCGGATGAACTTGAGGAGGATTCATCCCAAGTGGCCTTCAAAGCCTTCTTCTTCTTCTTTGATTTCTCCTCTTTCTTCTTGGATTTCTCCTTCTTCTTCTTTAGCTTTGGGCATTCACTCTTGAAGTGCCCTTTCCTGCCACACTCATAACAAGAAACATTAGACTTATCAACTTTAGCTTCACTAGGGTTACCTTTACCCTTGAAGCGTCGACCCTTCCTCATCATCCTTCGAACAAAATTTGCCATCTCGGAGGAAGAAGACCCGCTGCCATCTTCCTCGGAATCGGACTCAGATTCAGAAGAGGATGAAGATGAAGAAACTTCCTTCTCCTTCTTCTTCTCCTTCTTCTTCTTGTTGGATCGTTCTCCTGCAACTAAGGCAATCCCCTTCTCCTTGGGGCCTTTGTTAGCCATTTCATGTAATTCCATTTCACAAAATAGATCATCTAGTTTAACAATTGATAAGTCCTTGAAAACTTTGTAGGCATCCACCATGGATGACCACAAAGCATTCCTTAGAAATGCTTTTAACACATACCTCACAAGGTCGCGGTTCTCGACCTTTTCATCAATAGAATGAAGACCATTGAGGACTTCCTTGAATCGACTATGTAGCTCACTTACGGTTTCATTCTCCTTCATGGTAAGGTTTTGAAGTTGGTT